>JAODAL010067964.1:0-17043 GCA_025379985.1 Phyllomedusa bahiana
GCTGCAGCACCCTAAAATCATACGAAAAACCCCTGACAAAATTTGACAGATAAAAAAAAATTATATTCATATATAATCATATTTGCCAACTTTTGAAAATAAAAAAAAGGCAGGAGAACTAGGGGGCCGGTGCCCCCCATCTTGAGGGTTATGCCACGCCGATTAAAAAAAGCCACCCCTACCCCACCTAACGCATAACGGGTTTGGGGAAAAGAAAACCCAGGAAGAGCCCCCCCTAACCAGGAAAGTCCCCCCTTAAGGCAGGTAAAAGGGCCCCCTCTTTTTAAGCCAGGAAGAGAAAAATTTTACCAGGTAGATGCCCCCCTTTTTGTTCCCAGGTGGGCCCCCCCTTTGTTTAAGCCCAGGTGATGCCCCCCTTTGTTAGCCGGGTAGATCCCCCCCCTTTTTTTAGCCGGTAGTCCCCCCCATTGTTAGCCAGGTAGTGCCCCCATTTTTTACCCCGGGTGTCCCCCCAAATTTTTTAGCCGGGTAGTGCCCCCATCTTTAAACCCCAAGGTAGTGCCCCCATTTTTTACCCAGGTTTCCCCCACGTTAGAAAAGTTGCCCCCACGTTAGCCGGGGTAGTCCCCCCTTTTACCGGGTAGTCCCCCTTTCCCCCCATTTGTTTAGCCGGAGTGCCTCCATTTTTTGCCGGGTGGGACCCACCATTGTAGCCAGGTAGTGCCCCCCATGGAGCCAGGTAGTCCCCCCCCATTGTAGCCAGGGAAAACCCCCCCATTGTACCCAGGTAGTTGCCCCCTCTTTTTCCCAGGTATTTCCCCCCATTGTAGCTGGGGAAAAAACCCCCCATTTTTTGGCCAGACATCCCCCCCAAAAAACTAATAAAAAAAAAAAAAATAAAACCCAAATTCCCTTTGACCGGGCTCCTGCAGAGCGGCCCACTCCGGGAACATCCCCTCAGCGGGGGCGGGGGGAAAGTGAAGCACCCGCACGTCATTTTCCTCTGGGACGCTGACATGTTTTGCACGGGCAAGCGGCGCCGGACATCAGGGGGGAGGAGGCAAGGGGGAGCGCCCCCCCCTGCCCCTCCCTGCTCACCGGGGGAAAACTCGGGGCGGGTGAGGGGGGCCCCTGCCCCCGCTTGACCTGCTCCGGGGGGAACGGCCCCGGGGTGCCGGGTCCGAAACCAGCGTATTGTTTTGCATAGGGAGAAAAGTGCCCGTCAATGCATTCAAAGGGGGCTGGGGGGCTGCCCCCTTTTCCCGTTGCGCGAGCTCCTGAAGCACACAGTGTATTGCAGCGGGTTTCTGTACAAAGTCACAATACACCGTTTTTAAACCCTAGCCTAATAGACCACAGCAAGATTAATTTTTTTGTGATGTGAATGAGGTGATTTTTGGGGGTATGTTTTTGGGGGACACAAATATTTTTACACACATACGGGCATACATTTCACAAACCCTACAGTGCATAAAACACACATACAGAGCATACACACCACGTATACACATTTAAAACAAAACACAAAAGGGCATCTATACTAACCTACTACACATTTTACATACACATCATTCAATACGTTTTACATTTTATGAACTTTATTTTGTCTCCCCCTTAAATTTCACTACTTAAAAATTAAAATTTTTCGGCCCCTGAGGCTCCTCACCCCACTTTTTGGCCCGGTCTGGGCCCAGATTTCGGAGCCCCCAGCAGGGGGGGAAGACCTCTTTAGGCTGGACAGCGCTCTGCTTTCCCGACCCCTTCACAGTTTTGAAACAGGCGGCGTCCCCCCCCTCCCTCCTCGCTTTCCCCTCCTCCCGAGCAGTTTGCCCTTCCCCCTCACTTGGGCCTTTCCATCCCCGCTGCTGCTCTGAATTTGGGATGAGCTTTCCCCGGGGGCGCACAGACAGTGCAATAGCTTTTTCGGGTCTACAGGTCACAGTAATTTAAATTTAAAACCCAACCCTTTTAAAGACTCCGGGGGGACCAAGGGAGTCGGGGCCGGGGGGTTGGGGGCCCCGGGAAAAAAAACTACCCAGCCCACGCCCCTGATTATAGTAGTTTATTCCTTACAAAAGGGGGAGTATTTTAGTAGTTATATTCTTTCACATAGGGGAAGTTTTTATAGTAGTTATTTTACTTGTACATAGGGAGCAGTATTATAGTAGTTATATTCTTGTACATAGTAGTTATATTCTTGAAAATAGGGGCAGTATTATAGTAGTTATATTCTTGTACATAGGGGCATTATTATAGTAGTTATATTCTTGAAAATAGGGGCAGTATTATAGTAGTTATATTCTTGTACATAGGGGGCAGTATTATAGTAGTTATATTCTTGTACATAGGGAGCAGTATTATAGTAGTTATATTCTTGTACATAGGGAGCGGTATTATAGTAGTTATATTCTTGTACATAGGGGCAGTATTATAGTAGTTATATTCTTGTACATAGGAGGCAGTATTATAGTAGTTATATTCTTGTACATCGGGAGCAGTATTAGAAAAGGGTTATATTTACTTGTACATAGGGGGCAGTATTATAATAGTTATATTCTTGTACATAGGGGGCAGTATTACAGTAGTTATATTCTTGTACATAGGGGGCAGTATTATAGTAGTTATATTCTTGTACATAGGGGGCAGTATTATAGTAGTTATATTCTTGTACATAGGAGGCAGTATTATAGTAGTTATATTCTTGTACATAGGGGGCAGTATTATAGTAGTTATATTCTTGTACATAGGAGCAGTATTATAGTAGTTATTTTCTTGTACATAGGGGGCAGTATTATAGTAGTTATATTCCTTTACATAGGGGGCAGTATTATAGTAGTTATATTCTTGTACATAGGGGCAGTATTATAGTAGTTATATTCTTGTACATAGGGGGCAGTATTATAGTAGTTATATTCTTGTACATAGGGGCGGTATTATAGTAGTTCTATTCTTGTACTTTAGGAGCAGTAATTATAGTAGTTATTTTCCCTGTACATAGGGAGCGGTATTATAGTAGTTATATTCTTGTACATAGTGAGCAGTATTATAGTAGTTATATTCTTGTACATAGGTTGCAATATTCTAGTAGTTATATTCCTGAACATAGGGGGCAGTATTTCAGTAGTTAGGTTCTATAATGCGATCATGTAACATGCCAATCATAAACTGGCCCAAGTGAGACTGAAAACATTCAATATGATTACAAAAGTGAAATGTGAGGGGCACTGAAAGCTTAAAAACGACATTTTTTTTTTTAAAACAATACAAATCTGAGCTATGATAAAAAAAACTGAAAAATCGAAATATGAGTAAGAACTCCACGGATGAAAACGCGAAAGCAGTGCAGGTGGATTTATATTTTCCTATGTTTTTTTCTTTTATATATTATTGTTGTTTTTTTTTTTTTTTTTTATACTTTGTTTAAAAGAAAAAAAATTTCAGTGCCTCTCACTTTTCTCTCTTGTGACCATATTGCACCATAGTATAACGGCTCTTTCTTCTCAAGTAAATATTTCATGTATGAAACTTAGCAGCGACAAACCAGTTGTAATTCACTATAGAGGAGCGTAGAATGTGACTGTATGTAAGAGCCTTTCGTACCGTCGGTTAGAAATGTGGGACAATGTAAGTGCAACAGAGAAGACTCAACAGAGTTCCTGACAGGCAGCTTGCGCCAGGCTAAACAAACTCTATCAATACAACACCTATCGTTACTTGTATGCCAATCCTCATAGAAAATGATGAAATTGGGCTCAAAAATATCATAAACAAATATCATAAAACAAATAAAAATCAAATCTTTATTCAACCAATACCATGAAAGACATAAATCAACAAAAAAATAAAATGGTGGCAATAATACCGCAAGAAACCTGTCTGCACCACCCACCACTCCCAACAACCTACATCATGATTTTTATTATTTGTTGTTTAGTGGTCTCTGTGGCTATAGGGGTTTCTGATTGTCCACAGGAAAAAACACAGGAAAAATGGGACACTGATTACTCAAAAAACAGAGAAACAAAGCCATACACACAGCTCAAAGGCTCGACTGAAACTGAACCCATTAAGGCTAGGTTCACACGGCTTAACAGCGGGGCGTAATTCCGCCCCGCAATTACGCCGTGTGGCCGGGGCGGGAGCGGGGGAGCGAGCGGGGGGCCGGCACTTCGCCGGCCCATAGACAGTCATTGCTAGCGGCGCGTATACGCCGCTAGAATGGGACATGTCAATTATCTTGCCGCCCGGCGGATTCGCCGAGCAGGTAGAGGAGACGTAATCCATAGTTCTCTGAGAACTGTGGATTACCGTAATGAATGGGCCGTTTTCAGCCCGTAATTTGCGCACTCCGGCGCGTAATTACGGACCGAAATACGGCCCATTTTAAGCCGTGTGAACATGGCCTAAGAGGCAACACTGGCCCCTGTGCTGCTTTGGAAAGATAAACAGGTGCAGCTGATTGCTGAGCAGTAGCTCACATACCCCACCACTAAGGCCTCGTTCACACGGGTATTTCTGGGACTAATTGGAGCCGTACTGCACGCCGGATTTGCGCTCCAATACGGCTCCAATCCGTCCCAGTAACTACGGTAATCGACAGTTTCCTAAGAATATGGATTCCCCCTTTCTCTCCGTCGGGGAAATTTTGGGGGGGAGAAAGTGAATGCACATTTTTTGGGGTGTCGCGCCCTGAATAATCTGTGTCTTGGGGCCGGCGAGCTGCTGGTCCCCCCCTTTTCCCCCTGCAAGCTGCGGGTAATTCGGGGGGAAACCGGCCCCACAATTACCCGGCAAAAAAGGTTGTGAAATTTCCCAAGGGGGCAATTTGATAGAAAAAAAAATTTGGGGGGGGGTGGTTGTGGATTATAATTCTATAGATAAAGTGATACAAAAGGGTCCCTTAATGCAAAACGTGTGGTGCACCAGTGGCTTACAGCTATTACGCCCCTTTTATTCAAATTGGGGGGTGCCCGCACTTTTTGGGTGTCCAACACAAAATACAGACAAAAAGGGCCCCTCCTCCTGTCCGTACATTTTATGGGGTCACCCCCCCCCCCTGGCCCCTTTTCATAACTGGGGTCACTCCCCCCCGCCCTTTAATTTTACTGGGGTCACCCCCCCCCTACCTTTCATTATATGGGGGGCACCCTCCCCGTCCTTAATTATACTGGGGTCACCCCCTGTCCTGTAATTTACTGGGTCACCCTCCTCCGTCCTGTAGTTATCTGGGTCACCCCCCTCCTTTCCTAACATTTTCTGGGTCACCCTCCCCTGCCTGTACATTTACTGGGGTCCCTCCCTCCTGTACAGTATTTTGGGGTCACCCATTGTGCACTGCCCTGCATGGTCTCTCACAGGTGCAGTTTGTCGCATTTTTTACTGGGATTTCTCTTCAGGTATGTGGGGCGTCTACAACTGGGGCCCGGGGGGACCAACCCCCAAACATCGGAATTTTGGGGTTTTTCCTGCAGGATCTCTCTATCTGTCGGTGGGGCTTCAGGAACCCGGGTGTGACCCCGGGGCAGCCGCCCCCGTTTGAGCAGCTTGGTCAGGGAGGCCGTGGGGTCAGACATAGTCCTGGATCCTTCCATATGTGGCCCAACGTGCTTGGAACTTGAACCACCTTCCCAGCTCAGATGATATACGGAAAATGACAAGCTCTGACTCTGTAGTGCGCGATATAGTGTGGTAAACTATCAAATCTCCCTCCACCAATCCGAGGAGCTCTCACTACTACAAGGAATCAATATAAAAGTATCGCCCTACATCACTGTGTCCTCAGCTACTTCCTTGGAGCCGGCGTATTCTGGCAAAAATATTATCTGACCCCTCATTCTTGATATTTTTCAGTATTGAAGTTTTGCCCTGTAACCCTGGGGAGCAGAGGGCATCAGGATTTTGTGTTTGATCATTGAATTTTGTGGGGGAACCCCCCTCGCAAATTTGTAGGGGGGGGCATCAACGGGGCAATGATTGACTCCCAATATATGAAAAATTTTTTCCTAATTTTTCCCAACTAACACCAATGAAATGATATAAACTATCTTATGATAATTATAGAACTATATAAAATGATAGAATATAAAATTATAAAACCAATACAGAATCTACCATAAATCCCATTCTACAGAGTCATCGTAGAGGTTTCAGTGATTACAAAGACGTCCCATCAGGCTCAAAATAAAATAAAATCCATTAGAATAGTGTCTTTGTGAATATAATCTATGGCAGGGATCTTGTTCGGTGAAACCTTGGCTAAGCCCGTATCTAAAATGTAGGCTGAGACCAAGAAAATCACAAGAAACGTATTCATCTGATTTAAATAGTCGAATTTTAAAACCCCTTTTAAACCGTCCCAAGGAAAAAATTACTTTCTTTTTTTTTTCCTCCCCTTCCAAAAGCCATAATTTTTTTTGTCCATACAAAATCATTTGAGGGCTTTTATTTTTATGGACTTTCTAACGGTGTCATTTATCGCACCATAAAATATACTGGGAAACCGCAAAAAAAATTCTAAGTGGGGTAAAATTTTAAAAAAATGTACTTGCTCCATGTTTGTGGGAGTTTTGTTTTTACGCCGTTCATTCTTCAATAAATAAAGTGTTCTTGTATTCACAGATTTCCCCGCATCGCCAATCCCAAACAGTTTTGGTACCGTAAAAAAATTCCCAAAACATTTTCTTTTGCCCCGCTTTTGTCCCACCAATTTTTTTTTTACAAACGTCAGGCGTCGTGAGGGCTTTTTTTGTGGGGAAGTGACTTTTTATTGCAGGGTTTTGGAAAAGCGGCGCTTTCCCTGATCACTTTTATTCCAAATTTTTTTAGGCGTGAAATGACCCAAAAAAAAAAACAATTTTGGCGGGTTGGGAATTTTTTTCTTCATGGTGTTCGGTGTACGGGATAAATGATGTTATATTTTAATCGGACTTTTTCGGACGCGGGGATACTAAATATTGGGATATTTTTTATTTTATTTCTTTTATTTGTAAAATGGCGAGAGAGGGGTGATTTGAACTTAACTTTTTTTTTTTTAATTTTTGTAATTCAAAACTTTTTATATTTTTTTTTACTTTAACATTGAGTGCCCCTAGGGCGCTTCACCAATAGGGGGTGCGATCATTTATACAGCCTAATGCATTGTAAAGACAATGCATTAGGCTGTACCAAGATGGCGTTTTCCCCACTTCCTGCCTTGGTCTGGAAGTGGGGCAAACGAAAACATGGCATCAATGGAAGCTTCACAAGGCTACCCACTGCCATTTTCAGCCATCGGATCTCCGCAGTTACGCTGTGCAGCCACTGCACAAGTCCTTAACCCCACCAGGACGTGCCCATATGCCCAGGTGGGTTAAGGAGTAAATATAGGAAAAACATAATATATAATAATTAAAATGAAAAAAATGTTGATAAAAAGTTTATACAGCTTGTAAAACCTGACCTATATTTTGAGGAACGAGAAGTTACTTACAATCTAAAAGTATAAAAAAAGAGAGATTTCAATAGATTTTACGAAAAATTTAAAAATATGAACAAAATTTTATCAATCAAATAATTTATCATTGGAAATAGAAATAAATGATCTGTGTATTTAAATAGAAAAAAAACTATTAGAATAGTGAAGTAACTGTTAATGATGAGTGACACTAATAGTTCTTTATCTCTTGTAACATTCTAACCACAAGATTGTGATCAATGATTCTGTAGGAGTGAGAGCATTGTGATGTGTGTAGAAAGAAACCTTTAACTTATGACGCTAATGGCCTAGTTGGCTCTTATGAATAGCTTTGCCTTTTAGCAGTAATAGGAGAAGATGCTTGCATATAGTGGCCACTGTGTCGACTAATACATCATATTTGATATTTTTCCAGTATGTAATTTTTTTGCCCAAAAGTACTGGGGAGCAGAAGGCATCAGTATTTTGTGTTGGACACCTAAAAAGTGCTGGGCAGTCCACCCAATCGAATAGAAGTGGCATTATAGGCTTTAAGCCAGCATGGTGCACCATACATATCTGCATTAATGGCACCCTTTTGTATCGCATTATCTATATGCAATTATAATACCAGCAGCCACCCCCCTCATGCATAGGAGGCTGTGAGTGGTTGTCATATCGGTATTTTTGCATTGGTACAATCTCCCCATGTATTATATTGTGGCTTTTCTGCATACTGGTGTGAACAGGTATCAATTCAATGCACAGTTTTTTATCATCTATTTATCCCCCTATTGTGTGAGCTACTGCTCAGCAATTACCTGTACATATTTATCTTTCCCAAGTAGCATAGGGGTCTGTGTTGCCTCCTACTGGGTTCAGTCTCTAGTCCAGCCATTGAGCTGTAAGTATGGCCTGTGTTGTGTTTTTGGTGTATAAATCAGTAGATGACTATAGCATCTAAATATTTTTTCGATAACAAAATGAGATTTAATAAAATGTAAATAATTGTATCTGATAAAACTAAACAAAATTATTATTTTATAATAAAACCAATAAATCTAGTTTTCTTCCACAATCTTGTGGTTAGAATGTTACAAGAGATAAAGAACTATTAGTGTTACTCATCACTGACAACAGTTACTTCAGTATTCTAATAGTTTCTCTATTCACCTCTATATAGACTAATGCACAGTTCATTTATTTCTATTTCCAATGATAAATTATGTGAATTATAAATTCTGTTTATATTTTTCATAAACTCTTATGAAATACATATTTTTATACTTTATTTTGTAAGACCATTTTTTGTTCCTCAAAATGTAGGTCAGTGGGTTAACAGGTTAGGATTTTTCAGGCTGTATAAACTTTTTATCAATTTTTTTTGTTTTAATTTTTATAGATGTAATTTTTCCTTTAATAAATTCAAACTAGTTTTAATCAAAAGTTGATCACTGTTTTAAATGTGGTTTTCCTGCTCTGTCTATATCCCACACATGGCAGTAGGTCTCGCTGAGACTCAAGATTCATCTAGCAAGATCAATGCTATAGTTTATATTCGCGAAGACACTATTCTAACAGTTTTTATTTTATTTCTAGCCTGATGGGATGTGTTTGTCATAACAGATACTACTACGATAACTCCGTAACTACCTGAGTAAGAACGGGATTTATGGTAGATGCTTTATTGGTTTTATAACTTTCTATTATATAATTTTATGTTATATTTTTATATTATTTGTATATTATATAAATATGTAAATTTTTTATTATATATTTTTATATTTGTGTAATAATTTTATATTTTACATTATATATTTTTATATTGTATATTATATATTTTAACATTATTTGAATACTATATCATTTTATATTAATCTTATATATTATTTGAATATTATATAATTTTAAATTTGTTTTATATTATTTACTTTTATTTTCATTTTATATAGTTTTATAATTAACCTAAGTTACTTTGCATCACTTTAGTGGTATTGGTTGAGAAAGAATTGCTATTTGTTTGCCTAGTAGCAATAAGGGCCCGTTTACACAGCAATGGACAAATACCGGTTGGCCGCGGAGGGGTGGCTTTTCTCTACGATGAGCAGAGAAAAGCCCTCCCCCTTCCCATTCACATGCACATATTCAGTCTGAAAACCGGACGGAAGAATGTGCATGTTGAATGTTTTTCTGGAAGCCGGCAGTTTGAAAAAATGCTGGGCAAAAATCCCGTGCAGCGGGGACTGCTCACGAGTTTTACAAAGAAGCCCGCTGTGCTCATTTGCATTAGGTTTTTCAGACAGTCTGCAAAACCGCAAACCGTCTGAAAAACCGTCTGCAAACACTTGCAGTGGGGACATGCCCTAAGAGTTTGTTTAGCATGGCCCCAGCTGTCTGTCAGGAATTCTGTCGAGTCTTTATACACATTTCTGCCGCACCAACAATGGCACTTACAAGGCACCAAATTTATTAACCACCATGGGACACTTTCAGTAATACACTTTTCATGCAAGTGCCCCATATCGTCAGAATCAAATAATTAGACTTTTTCATCACATTTAACTTTCTGGGATTCTCTCAAGTCCAGCCATTTAAGTTCTTTCTTCTTTGAGAATTTGGCACTTTAGTGTGATAAACTGAATTTCTTTAATGGACGTCTTGATGTACTGTTTATATAGATGTGTAAAATTGTCTAGCAGTGTCTATTAGCTTGTCACCTTCCAACAATGAATGTTTCTTTGACGAATTTATAGTCGTGACAGAAGTCAAGTATTTACATTGAGTGACAACTGTTTTACTCTTAGACTGTGAGTTCCCCGCTTCTCATAAAAATACAAACCGGTTCCTCTAGCACTCGGAAAAGTATATTAAAAGTAAAAATCTTTATTTATCCCATTGTTTAAAAATATAAAAAACAAAATGACATTCACACAACAAACATGGTTGACGTGTTTCAGGTCAAACGTATGACCCGTATTCGCTCTATCTAGGTTCATAATCCCCTTACATGATGATGGCATCTACTTATTCGTGGAATATTCCTTCCAGAATTTTATAGTTGCAGAAGTTACTGATTCATTTTAAGTTCTCTGTGAATTTGTAAAATAATATTCTTATCCTTTATATTCCCTATATTCAGATTCAGGATGTGGCCTATGCTTCAGCAGATCGCCTTTTTAGCTTTTCCAGTCTTCGTATTCCAGCAGGTACTCGGGGTAGATTTGATGCTTCTCAAACACCACAAAGATGGAGGGATTGGTGACATTGTCCACACAGGAGTCAAAGGACCGCATGCGGCTACTGGGTCTCACCGGTGGACATTTCATTTCAGAGTCTCCTTTAGTGTAGTCTCCAACGAGCACACGAGCTACAAACATCATCCGTGTCCCATTAGATGGTATGGAGTATCTATGGGAGTATGAGGCGTCTCGGGCAAAGTAACTTCCTATGGGAAAAATGTTGACTGGTTAGGGTAGGCCCACATTCAGAGAAGTCTTTGCAGGTGACATCGAAATATCGACAGGATTAAGGCTGTTTAGGGACATCAAAAGGTCGCGTGGGAAAGCAAACTGCCTCCCAATCAGAGCTTCTCTGTAGATGTTGCTCTTCCTACCTAAAAGCTGTGACTTACCTCGTCCGTACACAGTGCCATGAACACCACAGATGCGCCAGTCAAAATTCTTAGCACAAATGGCTTCGACATGGATCCTCTCTGTGCCATGAAACAACCGCATTTCCTTCACATTTCGTCCCTCATTTACTTTTTTCATTAGTTCCTTTTGCCTTAGAAGCAAAGAAAAAAAATTTCAAAAACAGAGGTCAGACCATAAAGGGTCCACTTCCTATAGTAAATGGGAATAGGGCCACCATTAGCTGGGGAAACCTCTCTCTGTAGGGTTCCACCACTCATAATAAGTGTAGACAGGGCCAATGTTCGCTTAACAGCTTCTCTGTGTCCCACCACCCATAATGAAGGAAGACGGGCCCACCATTTGATGGGGCCTCACATTACAGAATTTATACCCCCTTTACATGAGGTTCGAACTGAAAAACCTCAAGATATTGGGATGAGAACTGACGTACCAGTGGAACACCTGCCACAGAGTTGGGTTCTGGAGACGCCACAGGTTCTTCACCACGTGTCCTCTCAACGTCTTCATAAAGGTGCTGACGATTTCTGAGAACTCATTAGATGTGATGGGGACAAGAACTTTCTTTAGCGAATAGAAGAAGAGAAGTTATTACCTTGGGCCCCGTGTCGGCTCTGTAGTCACATGTATGTATATAGGACTGTATATTACCGCACAGCCGATCTCCGGCATGGCGTCAGCGTCCCATGTATCCGGGTAGATGTCGGTCTTCAGAAGGGAGGATTTTAGGAGAGGCTTAGCTGCAGCTGATTTTATACTAAAAGTATGAAAAAATTTTTTTATGGATTAAACTAAACCATAGCGCTCCCTGTAAGTGATCCAGGAACAGCAAAAGATTATTTATCTTTTCTTTATTATTTTCATTTATATGGCAGCAACATATTCCACTGCGCTGTACAGAGATTGTCATTTCTTACATTGGTCTAATTCCACATGGATCTATTATTATGGAAATGGTGAATGATCTAAAGTGTTTCAAATGGTTGATGTAAACAATAGCCCACACGTAGTAGATAGGAAACATGTTTATTTATGTTTAGTACATGGGCGGGACTTATAAAGTTACTATATAGATACAATGTATACCATGGTGTTATACATGCGTGAGCCTTATCACGCTACTATATACATATATATGCAATGTATAAAATGGTATAGTTCATGGGTGGGG
This sequence comes from Phyllomedusa bahiana, assembly GCA_025379985.1. NCBI lineage: Eukaryota > Metazoa > Chordata > Amphibia > Anura > Hylidae > Phyllomedusa > Phyllomedusa bahiana. The sequence goes on from JAODAL010067964.1 coordinate 12,215, forward strand.
CTTATAAAGCTACTTTACATATATACATTGTGGCAGTGCGACCTCCGATAGTCGCAGGTTTCGCAGACAGAGACCTGCTGCAGATACGCCACCGAGGACCTGGTCTCGGTGGGGAAAAAACACCTATATTGTGTCAGTAATGATATATTACTGACACAGTAGTCACTAGAATAGCTGCTAGGCGGCCATGTATGGAGGTGGCTTTTTTGGGACAGCCATAGTGTTGAGTGGGTGGCTGTTCCCGCATTCCAGGTCAGGCTTTTGGTATGCCTCTGGAGACCTATTGAAAGCCTGCTAATACAGGTAATCAGGGGGTGTGGTTTGTGCCTGCAGTTTTGGAGCAATAGCAGAGCTGAGGAGAGAGCTCTGGCCCCGAGAGGCTTGAGGGAAGCCCTTACAGTGTGACAGTATTGGTGGTTCTAGATGTTAGGTCCAGACCCCTGAGTAGAGAGGGACTGCGTATGTATGGCATACGGCCAAGGAGTTTATTTGTGTTATGTTTGTTTTCCTGTACTTATCCTGTTTGAGGAATAAAACTGGCTGAGGTAAAGTTCAACGTACAGCTCAGTGTTGGAGTGACATTTCATTTGTGTGCCATTAACCGGCGATGCTGTGAGCTGAGGAACCCCTGGGACAGGCCAAAACGTCATCCAGATGAGACAACAATGTAGAACATGGTGCAGTGTTGTTCATGGGTGGAGCTTATAAAGCTATTATAGTCATATACAATGTATAAGACGGTATAGTACATGGGTGAGATTATTAAGCTACTATATACAATGTATAACATGGTGTAATACATGGGTGGGGCCTACAAAGCTACTACATACATACATACATACATACATATAGAATACATGACATTCTAGAACACTTTATACCAAACATGGTTGCGGTCCTCGCCCTCAGGGAAAAGACTTCACTAATTGGTTAAAAGACCAAAGGGCAGAAATTCTAATGTTTTAGTGACTGATTAGCTCTGCCCCTGACTCATTAGCTCTCTTTGTATGAAATTCTATAAATAAAACCTAGGGTCTTAGTCTCAAAGGAGAAAGCAGATTCCCTGGACACTGAAAACTTCTGTGTATTTTGACTCTTCTTTCTCAAGCGTGCTATGGTAATTAGAAACCAAAGTGAATCCCCTTAATAGATGATTGGAGTCTGAATAAAATGGTTACTTTAACAGTTTGTTTATGCAATGTTAGGGTATTTTCACACGCCGTCTTTCAGACCGTATTTTGAGGCGCAATTTTGCTGTAATATGCCCCAAAATACAACCTGTAACTACTATGATGCTATGATTACCCTCCGTCTCTCCTTCTTCCCCAACGTATATTGCATGCTGGGTGAAGTAAGTCACACGTCCCTTCTCCCCGGTGATAATGGAGGTGAATGAGGCCGCACCAACCCCACCCCAGGCGTTTTAGAAGTTCGCACTGGCCAGAACGTTCTTCTAAATTACCCGGTGTCTTGTGGTGACTACGGGTGCTTGCCGCAAGACGCCGTGTGAACATACCCTTAGATGGAAGCAGAGAAGTGGGAGGAAAGAACAAGAACATGGTAAGAACAGAGAAAATACTTATCTTTTATAAATGGCAAGGTATCTACATCCAAGTCATGTCCATCACTCTCTCTTATCATAATGTCGTGTCTTTACCTTCCTCTTAATAATTTCACATGTCTATAACCCTGAAATCTCGGTCTCCTGCGGACGTCTCTCTCTGTCTTGAACCGAATGTTCCTCTGCTTCATTTCTGAGATAGAAAATTGTAAAAACAGAACCCCACATCATACATTGGTCTTCCACATCAACTCCATCTTCATCTCTAATGTCAACATAGTACATTGTTGGGGACTGGTGGCATTGGTGTTTGGGCCTCTTATGGAGCACTTTACCCCTACATGGACTTCAAATCAGTCAGGTACCCCATCCGTACCTTGGAAGTTGATCTCATAATTATGATTGCCGATGGTGAAAGTAGTGATATTTTTAGGAGCAAGGGAATACTCCTTCTCGAGATCTGAGGATGATATGGTGGTGCTCACTTGTCTTAAATTCTAGAAAAAATAGAAAACCATGAACATTTTTTTTCAGCAGGAGTCTTTGATTTCCATCAGTATCCCCTGACTCCTCACCCCACCCATGAAAAATCTGAATCTGATCCCTCAGCTATCAAATTATTTGTAGTGTCGGTCTCCACATATTTGGTAATGAGATCTCAGGCTTCCGGGTCCAGATGTGACCAAAACATCATCAACCCCTGTAGCTACAAGCCTGGAACCAGCTTACATTGTGTCCGTATTGTGTCCAGGTGACGTGTTCATCCTTCCAGTACCACAGCCACTCAGTGGTCAGAACATATTCAGGCGGCCTCATGACCGATGATACGGTGGAGAGACGACGGACGGGGAATATGCCGGATGTCATAGTCAGAAAGTCAATCCATGGATTAATGCACCTGAAATATAGAAGGAGTCACCTGGTCATTCTCCACCTCCAAGATATATTTCTGCAAAGAAAACATGTTGGATTGATAAATCCCACAGCAAAATTCCTCAAGGGCCCCATCTCTTGGTGTCCACCTAGAATTGGCCACTGGAGCCCCTGTTATTTCATAGTTATTATAGATATCATGTGATATGTGCAGCTGGATTTTGCTGATAGAGGAGCAGGGTAATCCCTCAGTGGGCCCCAGGGCATGCTGGGTTCCTGAGAATAGCATGGGGCTGCTTTCAGGGAGAAAAACAGAGAAAGAAAGGCAGAAAGCAAAATTGATTTGCAACATGTGTCATGCACAGTAGCTATAGCATAGGCCCTAATCAACTTCACTGGTGAGCCCCAGAATCAACTCCCCTGGTGGGCCCCGAGAAGTAACTCCCCTGGTGGTCCCTAGAATCAACTCCACTGGTGGAGCCCCAAAAATCAACTCCTCTGGTGGGGCCCAAGAATCGGCTCCACCGGTGGAGCCCCAAGAATCGGCTCCTCCGGTGGGGCCCCAAGACTCGGCTCCACCGGTGGGGCCCCAAGAATCGGCTCCACCGGTGGGGCCCCAAGAATCGGCTCCACCGGTGGGGCCCCATGAATCGGCTCCACCGGTGGGGCCCCAAGAATCGGCTCCACCGGTGGGGTCCCAAGAATCAACTACACCGGTGGAGCCCCAAGAATCAACTCCACTGCTTGTCCACAAGAATCAACTTTACTGATGGGCCCCAGGCACCCGAGTCTGTCACTGGATACATTGCTCTGGACCTCCAGTACCTGTCAGCCTTTGGGTCACAGTAGGACTCCTCAGTCTCTTCCATATTGGAGATATCTTCCCAGCCAGTTCCTTTGTTGATCTGCCAGCGGTACGGCAGGTGGTAATGCATGTCCGGGCAATACCCTGGGGAAAAGGAGAACCCCGCGTTACCTGAAACTATATGAAGTCAACCAGAGAAAAGAATGAGGGCTTCCTCCTGATAATCCCTCCCCAGGGGTCACTCACCTCCTAATTTGCAGAATTTCCACAGATTAGAGAGACAGATCTCCGGGACTTTCTCAATCTCTGCTACAAAAACAACAAAAATATCAATAAATGACGCATTGTTTCTTTCCAATGTCATCAGTATTTTACACCTATCCCATAACACCCCCAGATCACCAAAGTCACTTCGAGGGGGGTTATAGGGGCTCTTGACGAATAAAGGGAATAGTTTTGTTTTTGTCTTTAACGTTTTTTTTTTTCACTATAATGATTAGCTTGAGACTTCCGGTTCCGGCGCCGGCGCATGAGGAGGTAGAGCGGATCGGCTCCCCGCTCCTGCCGACTTTAAGACCTCCACGAGCTGTTGTAAACAGCGCAGACCGGCCGACAACACCCGTCGCGGCTCACCCGCACACCGGGCTACCCCGCAAGCCGCGGACCGCCCGCATCCGGAAGAGATTCCCCGCCGCAGACCGCCCGCTCCTGACCGCCCGCAGCGCCGGGGGACTGCCCGCCCTCCAGAGGAGGATTTCCTGACACGAACTCCCGGAGCACAGTAAGGAGACACCTGCTGCGGCAGGCCCGCTCATCGCACGGGGGTGACTGCCGCAGAGTGTGCGCACCTGACCGCGCTTGGCCTCAGGGGACTGTGTGCGCCTTGGCCTCAGGGGACATTGTGCGCCTAAGGAGACGCCTGTCGCGGCCTGCTCTCCGCACGGGGCTTTCTGCCACGGAGTGCCCGCATATTGCACTGCGACAACTGCTGCGAGCTGACCTTGCAAGCCACGTGGTTACCAGCCTTGGATCAGCCACACACAGCACGGGCCCGAACATCATTAGTGAAAGGCCACTATAACCTATAATCTGCCCGTACACTGAGCGTGCTAGGCATAGAGAGTGGCCACGGTTCCTCCTGCTAACCGGCCGTTCCAGCCCCTCATGGAGAAATATTTGCTCCGCAGCGCCCAGAAGACCGGGGCAGCACGTGACCATTCACAGGCTCCTAACAAAATGGCGTCTTTTAGCCATGGGCATGAGGAAGAACATAGCAGTGACAGCAGCAACAGGGGAGACATGGAGCTTGCAGGCTACCAGGTGGGATCCCAGCACTCACAGGACACTGTCAGCAATCTTGCCATTGATTACAAGCTGCTAGCTACAGAAGTAGCCAGACAAATAGCCCGAAACTTGCAGGCGGCCCTTGAAACCACCATCCAGGCCTCTTTAATGAAAATACAACAGGACGTTCATGCCCACTCTGCCAGGTTGGAGGAGTTGGAAGCTAGAATAAATGACTTGGAGACAGATAACACTGCTCTGAATGCTTGTTTGAAGCTGTGCGCCAAGGCCCAATTAGTGCAGAGC
>JAODAL010067965.1:0-17043 GCA_025379985.1 Phyllomedusa bahiana
CTTTTTATCAATCAAAAGCACCTTCTTCACCCGAAGTACCCCAAATTCGACTTCTTCCGAACCGAATTTTTTTCCTAAATTCTAAACGAATTCCACTTCGTTAGAATCGATTCGCCCATCTCTAAATGAAACCATCAGCTTAAATACCTACAGCTATACAGCCAAAACTTCCAGCTATATGGGAGCTCTAGGTTCCCCCCTCCCAAAGTCATGTTCCCCCTTCGCTTAGGGCTTTGTGGGGTTCTTGACAGGTGTCCTGTTCACTATCTCCCTGTTGTGCGTTCTGCTAGACTTTGATAACAAACAGGCTGCACTTGAGGTGGAACAGCAGCTGGTATTAAGACAGTTTAGTGCCATTGTAAGTGTTGTGTCTGCTTCTTTATATCACAGACTTCATATGGTAGTATGCATTCAGTTACTCCTGTTTTCATTGTTTTCACCCTATGGACTGTCAGTAATATTACATTTGCTTGACAGTTCAGCCCTCACACAGAGTTTGTGCCTGTTTTGTAATAAGTTTTCAAAGCAGATATATTCATCATGATCCATAATATATATAACACAGGAGTGATGGTTGTCGGAAATGGGCTTCTATACACCTGTGTAGATATTGCATTATCAACCAGACGTTTGCAGCTAGAATAGTCATTTACCACATTAGCAATGTATAGAGTGTATTTCTGATTCATATATATACTAAATATATATATTATATATATATAATATAAAATATATATTATATATATATAATAACAATTAGTGTTCGTCGACTTTTCATAGAACTAAAACATGACACTGCAGTGTAATTGCTAATTCAGTTCCATGGCCTCTCACATGATTGCTTCTATTACTGTATAATAGGTAGTAGTATCATACAATGAACATATAGTACCATGAAAATTGTTTCTTTAATGATTCCGCTCAAAGCTACTGTGGGTATAAAACACAGCACATGAAGATTTGAAAGAGGTAATGCTGCATAAGAATAGCACAGCTGCTTTCTTTCAGAAACAGTACCACATCTGTCTAGTGGTTGTGATATTGCAGCTCAGGTCCTTTGAAATGAGTGGAATTGAATTGTAATTTAGGTCTTTGAACACTGCAAAATGTAAAGAAAATAGCTAGCACAAATTAACTAATTTCCAAATTGATGCAGCAATACATCTCAAAAAAAGTTGGGAGAGGATTACTAAGAGGCTGGAAAAGTAAGTCAAGTAAAAAAACAGCTAGGCGGTCAATTTTTTTCTAAGTCACATGACTGTGTATAAAAAGAGCATGTTAGAGAGGCAGCGTTTCTCAAAAGCGAAGATGGTCTGAGATTCACTAATGTTTGAAACATTTTAGTCTAAAAATTATGGAAATAGTATAGTAAAATGTTCATCAACCTAAAATTGCTAAGATTTAAAATATCCCACGATCTACAGTACATGATATCATCAGAAGATTCAAAGAATCTGGAGAAATCTATGTTTACAAAAGACAAGGCCAATGGTCAATATTGGATGCTTAAGATCTACCAGCTCTCAAGCAGCGCTGCCTTAAAAACAGGCATGATTCAGTCATGCAAATTTCAGGCTCAGGAATGCTTCCAGAAATGACTGTCCGTGAACACAGTTTCATGTCCTGTGGACTCAAGCAGAGAGGAACCTTTCAGTTTGTTAGTGTACAGTTCAAAAACCTATATCTCTGATGGCATGAGGTTGTATTAGCACCAATGCATGGCAGTTTCCACATCTTGAAAGGCACTATCAGTGTTGAGCATCATATACTGTAGTTTTAGAAAATCATATGCTCCCATCCACACAATTCTCTTTTAGGGAAGGGCTTGTGTATTTCAGCAAGACAGTGCTAAACCACATACTGCATCCATAAATGCAGCATGGCTTCACAGAAGAAACATCTGAGCTGTCTGTCTGCAGTCAAGACCTGTCATCAATAGAGAACATTTAGTGCCTTATGAAAATTAAAAATCTGGCAAAGGCCCAAGACTATTGGGTACATAGAACCCTACTTCAGACAAAAGTGGGACAACATTCCTCCTCAAAAACTCCAAATCTAAGATGTTTACAGACTGTTGTAAAAAAAAAAAAAAAAGATGAGATGCTACACAATGGTAGACAAGTCCCTGTTCCAACATTTTAAGATGTGTTGCTGCCATCAGTTTCTAAATAAGTTTATTTTTTTAGGAAATGAAGAAATGTCTAGCTTTCAACTTCTGATATGTGTGCTATGTTCTGTTGTGAATAGAACATGGCTAGGAGAAATAATTGCACTTTAACCATCGTCTAAACTTTTTTGCAAATTAGTTTGTACAGTTGGTTGCCAAAGTATTTAAATGTATTGAAATGTGCCTTATTTTTATATGTTACAGTCACAAACTTAAATGTATTTAATTCATATTTTATGTGATAGAGCAACACAAAGTAGCAAGTATTTGTAAGGTGTAAAGAAAATGATTCATGCAAATTTTTGCAAATTACAAAATGTAAGGGTGGCATGCATATGTATTTAGCCCTCCCCATAGTCAATACTTTGTAGGACCCCTGCAGCTGCAAGTCTATTGGGATATGTCTCTGCCAACTCTGCACATCTAGAGGCTGGAATTTTTAACCATTCTTTTCTGCAAGATAGCTCGAGCCCAGTCAGATTGGCTGACAAATGTTTGTGAAGAGCAATTTTCATTTTATGCCACAGACTCTCAGTAAGATTTAAGTCTGGACTTTGAATGGACATGAATATGCTTTGATTTAAACAACGTCATTGCACTTTGGCTGTATGCTTAGGGTTGTTCAACTCAACCAGCTTCCCAGTCCCTGCTGAAGCAAAGTATCCCCACATCATGATGCTGCTGTCACCACCATGCTTCATGGTGGGAATGCTGTGTTCAAGGTGATTACATGTTGACTTTCCTCCACACTTAGCATTTGGCTTTTAAGCCCAACAGTTCAATTTTGGCCTCATTTGATCAGAGCAGCTTCTTCCACATGCTTGCTGTGTCTCTTACATAGATTTTTGAAAACTGCAAACAGGACTTCATATGACTTCCTTTCAAAATTGTTTTTATGCTTACTACTGTTCCATAAAGGCCAGATATGTGCAGTACATGACTAATAGTTGTTCTTTGGATAGATTCTCCCACCTGAGCTATGGATCTCTGCAGCTACTCCAGAGTGACCATGTGCCTCTTGGCTGTTTCTCTAATTAGTGCTCTCCTTGTCCGAGCTGTCAACTTAGGTGGACAACCATATCATGGTAGGTTAGCAGTTGTACTATACGCCTTACAGATGATGGATTGAGCAATGCTCTGTGAGGTGTTCGGAGCTTTGAATATTCTTTAAAACCGTACCCTGCAAAACACTTTGCCACAACTTTATCCCTGAGCTGTCTAGTGTGTTCCTTGGTTTTCCTCATGCTGTTTGTTCACTAATGTTCTAACAAACCTCTGAGGCCCTCATAAAACACATCTTGCATGAGTTGAACTGCAAATAAATTATATAAAGAAGTACTGTATTTAGTAACGGGTCTTACTGGATTTTATTTAGAGATATCAAAATACATGGGCTGAATACATATACACATCACACTTTTTAGTTTTTTTAGTTAGCAAAAATTTGAAAAGCAAATACTTCACAAATACTTGTTACTTTGTGTTACATAAAATATCAATAAAATACATTCAAGATTGTGGCTGTAGCATTTAAGTACATCCAGCTCTATGACATTGTGCAGGTCGTAGTGCTATTCTATCTGGTGAACCCCAATGGGTACCATTTGAAAAGGTGCTGAAATGGGAAATGAGGGATTTATTGATATGTTTATCATATCTGTTAGGAGCTTTCACAGCAGTTAAGATAAATGGCACTGCTTAAATAGGCTTTGCCACTATGTAATATAGATGTGGGATGCTTAGAAATCATTATTTATACACTTTCCTAAATGCATGTTATTAAAAAAAATGTAATGTGCCACAGCTGCAGCCTTTCTTACTTTACAATAGTTTACAGATCACTGTCAGGGGCTGCGACCAGTTCTAAGGATTCTGCCTGTCTGGCCGCACTTGCGTGGTTTAGTCTTCTCCCTCTGATTCCTGGCACTGGAGCGCACACTGTCAGACATGCGTTGTATCTTCCTTCCCGGCCAGGACAGTCTTCTGTCGACTCCTCCCTTCCCCTTCCAGCTCGCAATGACTATGTGCATTCATTGACTCAGGGCTGAGCAGGCTGCTCTCCAGGTGCTCCTGCTGCCCTCCCCCACATTGTGCAGTGAATCATGGCAGTCTGTCAGTGTCAGGCTTATCATCCAGTGACTACAGGCTGGGGCAGTCCACGAAGAGTCAAGCTTCTCCTGCCATCCTTCCTCACCCTGCATGAATCAGGGTCCTTGGTCTTTTCCAAAAACTGACGTGACATAAGACTGCCGTTACTTCTCCTTCTGTTGTTTTCAACTAATTTAATTAACAGCAGCAGAGATCTTTACTTAGAGCTGACATTTTTCCTTGGAGGTGAGTAACGACCTCTGCTTGCTGTCAGTGACATGTGAGTGAAAACATCTGGGGGGAAAAGACCCTGCACACTAGGTGACAAGCTTGGGCTGGTAGTGTAGTGGTAGGGATTGGTTTTACTAAGAAGTGGTTTGGAGTTCTAGTCCCTTGCAGAGGTCCCCCCCCCCCTAAATTCTACACATACGTAGAGAGATCTAAAATATGTGTCAATCTCTATATTGAGATATATATATACATACACACATACATAGCTCCCCTATATCATGTCTCATCTCCTAGAGCATGTGCATTGTATCACATATGTTGTAAGTTGGTGTGACTACTGTGAGGATGGGACACTATATAGGGGAGCTTTGTGTGTGTATATAAATAAAATTATAGATGTATACACAAATATTTTCATATCTTTACATATGTGTACAATTTATAAAAGAAAACAAACAAGTTACTAATGGGGCTTGAAATCCTGACCTCTATCTTGCAAAAGTGAAAAGCTAAGCACTACACTACAAACACATCTTGTATGGGCACTTAGTGGTGAATCCGTAAGCTAGACACTACAGAGGAGTTCATGATGCAGAGGCTGAAGAATGAGTATTCAGCCTCGGGAACGAGCACGTGATGATGTCACAGGGAGGCGGGGTTTGCATGAGATATGAGGAACAGTACGCCCCCTTTTCAAAATAGCAGCAGAAGGAAGGGACTTGTGAAGAGGTAAATCGAACTCTTGGCAAAACCCCTTCAACACAATGTGAAAGTATCCTAACTCACCACTTGTGAATAGATGTGGCACTGGTTTTGGAAGAAGGCAGCCATGTTTTTTTTTTTTCAATCCAGCCCTACCCCTTTAAGGCAGTGTTATTTAGATAAATGCATATATTTTATTGAAAAAGAATAGCGCTGTATTTCCAGTGCAGAGGCTTGAATTGATGCCCCTGGGTCCAATGCAAAATTTGCACCAGTAACCCCATAATTTGCCATTTATAGTGCTGACATTTTCTTCTGGACTACCCTATTGTTACCTTTCAGGTTCAGCCCAGGCTACCCTGTAAAATGGTATCTGTCCCTTTAACAAGACTTTAACAAGACTTAAACCATGACTCTGGTTATTAGCCAAAACTGACAAGCTCATTTCTCAAATTTGTACAAAACATTGAATGTAATGTAATTAAAGTTAACCAAGTTAACCAAGTTTACAGATAAATAAAGAGCTTTATTAAACACTTTTGGAAGCAAATGCCTCAGCAGACACAACAGTGACAAACCTCAATAAATTTATGCAAAATCTTTGTTTCTACAGAGAGCATTAACCTCACGCAGTTTAACAATTAGAAGGTTCATTAAATGTGAAATACATAACTTTTTGGTGAAGAATAGTTTTGCTGTGCACTGTTACACAATGAAATACTTGCAAATGAGAGAAAACCATTAAACTTTAATACGTTTATTTGTTGTATCATATGCGATGCATTGAGAACTGAGCATGATCTTGGGAGATGATGTAACTCTCACGAGATTGCACGAAAAGAGATGTTCTGACACCTTGCTAATTGGACAGTGTCAGAGAATTATGGTTAATGCCTCCTTGCACACTTAGATAAGTTACTGCCTATTTGCCTAATTTAAAACACCTCGGTCATATAGGAGGAGTGTACAACTAAGATGGAGGCAGCCACAGTTCCAAATGCATTATTCAATAGGGTAGTCAGGACATCCAAACAATAATGAAATTAGCACAGTGCTGCGTGCTGTGGTGTCTAAAATGCAGAAAGCAAAAATACACAACACATACAGCAATACTCAGCAGGCGCTAAGTCATACGAAAACACTGAAGTTATGAAATATTTTGAATTGAATTACTGCTTAGCACCTGCTGAGTGCTGTTTTGCTTGTTTTGTATGCTCATCTGACAGTCTGTGACCTCATTTGCATAATGGAATCCAAAATTACTAAAAGAAAAATACAAAAAAAAAAATACTTCTGGCATCAGTATGGCTGCCACTGCACATGGATGTGAACAGCTCATTTTTCTCTAAGACATTACAAGTCTTCTTTAGGTAGGAAATCTTAAAGGGTTTACATTTTTGAGGGTTATTCACTTGTCAGCTGACATTTTAATAGTGCCAACATATTCCACAACACTACACTTGTAATCTTTGTTAGCCATCTTGAACACAAAACAATCTATAGTCAATTTCTTACAGAAAGATTATTCAAGAGGTCTTCCTGGAAATCCATTTCCTTACAGGTTTTGAAAAAATGTGTACACTATGGGTGACATGTATGTACAGGGCTGCGCCAGTATTCTGGCATCCTTTCAGCCTAAAAACGGTCTCACCCCTGTTCTCTAGATGTATGAGCAGGCACACTTCAAAAGTAGGCACATTGTGCAGGGCCTGTGTCAGTTTTTTAATGCGCCCAAGATGTGGGGGCGTTCTGAAGTCATGTCGCACCACACCCGTATGATTCTACATATTTATATCTGGAGGATGGCAAAACTAGGCACATTACTGCTGAAATAGCCAGACCAAGTTAAAAGTGGTTTACCTGAGTTGTTGTAGTGGAACTGTAAAGCACCAAGGGCGACATGTATGATCGGGCTTTTCGCCTGTTTTTTGGCGTAACCTGCGCCTCCCGGCCCGAATCCCCCTGTCGGACACAGGGATGTGGTGTTAGGCGCAGCGTTCGCCACTTTCAGCTGCGCCCCGCATGAAAAGGCGGGCAATGGGCGCGGTGTGGGCGCGCTGTAGGCATTCCCGGGCGGGACGCGGCTCGCTCGAAAACTCCGAGGCATGTAAGATCGCGAGTCGGCAAAGTGCGGCGCTTTGCAGCGCTCAGCAGCTCCGACAGGCAGACCTAGTTTATTTTGGTCTAAATGCTCCGGCGGAGGCGAAGTGAACCGAGAACGGAACATGAGAGGAAACATAGAAGATCGCAACAGAAATCTCGGCGCTCAGCTCCGTGCAGCATGGAGTAGGATTCCGAAAAAAATCGCCTTTATAAAGGCGGAAAACATTGTCAGAAAAGAGCTCAAACCTCAAAAAATCAAAAATACATAAATAAAATCACTTTCCAAAAATCTAGAACAGCGCAACATCAAGAATTAGGATATTGGAAATTGCCGGGAAATACAGTAATTCAAATTCTGAAAGCTATTCTCATTGGTCGGCAGAAACCGGCCAATCAGAATAGGAGCTTGAAATAGAGCAGTCACAGCAGCAAGTAACATAAACTCCAAAAAATGAATGACGCCTAAATGACCAGGATCCGGGTTTCAAACCATGAGTAATTCAAAAAAGTAGAAAGGCAGCACTTTTAAAAAAAAAGTGAGCGATTTATTGACCCAAGACAGCAACGTTTCGGGCCCCACTGGGCTGAAACGTTGCTGTGTTGGGTCAATAAATCTCTCACTTTTTTAAAAGTGCTGCCTTTTCAACTTTTTTGAATCAGAATAGGAGCGACATTGAACTATTAAAAACATGGAGAAATATTGCCCAAATCAAAAATCAAAGGCGGGACAGTTCAAAATTCGTAAAAAATGCTGAAAAGAGCTGATGGTTGAACTAGCGGGGGCTTGGCTATCTCGGCCAATCAGAATAGGAGCGACAGGACCCATTATACCCTATGGAGAAGTTTGAACCAATTAAAATCAAAGGCGGGACAGTTCAAAATACAGTAAAAATGCTGAAAAGAGCTGATTGGTTGAACTAGCGGGGGCTTGGCTATCCCAGCCAATCAAAGCGCGAGCTACTTCTCCCAGTGTAGTCTATGGGGGAGTCGGCGCAATGCAATCTCGGCTCTCAGTGCCTTTCGCATTGAGTATGATAAAAAAATCATTTTTATTAAGTGTAAAACATTATCAGATAAAGCGCTGAAACCTTCTCTAAAAATAAATCAGTCAAATCCCTAACAACTAGTGTTTAGCGATTACGTTGGCCATCGACATCGATCGATGGTCGATAGTCGACCATCATCGACAAGATATTCGATGGTCGATGGTAGATTATGATCGATGACCATTAAAGTCTATGGGAGAGCAACAACACCTCATTCTTACACCCAAACAGGGGTGGAGAAGCTGGAAATTAACATCCACAACAGCAAATGGATATGTGCTACATCTTAAGCAACAAAATAGGTTATAAAAGCCACGAAAAAAAAATCACAGACCATTCACTATCCCTGTCTTGCACCACACATGAACCTTAAACCTGCATGACCCACAAATTAAAAAGTGCCAGAAGGCAGTTTTGATTTGAAACCATCATTTACTTGAACTGGACATTGAATATCCCTGTCCGGAAACGCAGCAATGTAGCCCCAAAACCTGCATGACCCCAGATTTAAAAAGTGCCGGAAAAAAGGAGTCTTTCAACCACCATTTTAGTTTTTACTGGACATAACTATCCCCGTCCTAGGCCACAGCATGAGCCCAAACCTGCATGACCCCCGATTAAAAAGTGCTGGAAAAGGAGTTTCAACCACCATTTTAGTTTCACTGGACATTGACTATACCTTCCTGGGCCACAGCAATGAAGCCCCAAACCTGACTGACCCCAGATTAAAAAGTGCCGGAAAAAGGAGTCTTTCAACCACCATTTTAGTTTCACTGGACATTGACTATACCTGTCCTGGGCCCACAATGAGCCCCAAACCTGCATGACACCAGATTAAAAAGTGCTGGAAAAAGGAGTCTTTAACCACCCATTTTAGTTTCACTGGACATTAACTATACCTGTCCTGGGCCACAGCATGAGCCCCAAACCTGCATGACCCCAGATTAAAAAGTGCCGGAAAAAGGAGTATTTCAACCACTATTTTAGTTTCACTGGACATTGACTATACCTGTCCCCGGGCCACAGCATGAGCCCCAAACCTGCAGACCCCAGATTAAAAAGTGCCGAAAAAGGAGTCTTTCAACCGCATTTTAGGGTTTCACTGGACATATACTGTCCCTGTCCTGGGTAGCGCTTGCCCCTCCGTATGAGTACGGACCAATGAGCTTCACTTGGAAAACTGGGGTTAACGCCCTGTTCCCCCCAGGTGCCCTTTTTCTTGGCATTCTTTTTCTAAATTCCCAAACGTGTGGGGGAAAATTGCTCTGTACTTTTTTCTTTCCGTGCCCATACTCCGTGCCCTTTTAATAACCCACATTGGGCAAGTTTTTTTGTCCCCCCCTTTATAATTTAGAGAATTTTTTTACCCGCTATTTTGTACATGCAAATTTTTTTGTATTTTTAAATTTTAAAAAACACATTTTTTAAAAAAGGATGGAAACCCACATGTCTTTGTTTCCTTTTTTTAATTGTATTAAAAAGGGTTGTCTCAATACAGGGATTGCTAGATATGTTAAAAAAGGGTGCTGCAGGTTGCTTAAACCACAAAAAACAATTGGCGACGCGTTTGTTTTTTGAACACAGGGGCCCGACCCAGCGATGATAGGGCCCGAGTCCTCAAGAGATCCGCTGGGATGGTGTTGCCACACTGAAGGGGCACCTTTTCTGTACCTCACCCCATGTTACCCCCCTCTTTGCTGCTACCACCTGAATTTCCTCCATGTTTAGAAATATAAAAATTTTTAGAAGGTATGGAAAAGTTTTGGAAAGTCCCCTTTTTTTAAAAACACAAAAACACAGTATTCTCAAATCCCCCAAATCAAAAAAAATTGCTGGATTCAAATTTTAAAAACGGGCAAAGAAAGATCTATCAACAAAACTTGACTGACCAAAAGTAAAAAAAAAACTCCGTTTTAAATGTATAGGGAAATTAATTAAAAGGTTTTTTTGGGCCCCTTTTCAATTCCCCTGTGGTACTAAAAAAATTTCTGTATAAAATTTAAAACTGCAAATTAGTTAAATCAACAAAGTGGCCTGCGCCAAATTAAAAAAAACACGTATCTGAAAAAAAAATTAAAATAAAAAAAGTTTTTTTTTGGCCCCTTTTTAAATTTAAATTTCTGGGGTTTGACTAAAAATTTTTCTGGTTCACTTTTAAGTGAAAGGGTGCCTCAATGAACAAAGCTGTGGGTTGCCCAAAGTGAAAAAAATTTATCGGGTAATTTTTGGGAAAATTAAAAGGTTTTTTTTGGCCCACCTAAAATTTCCACCTGGGGTTTAACAAACCAAAATTTTCGGGGTTAAAAATTTTAAACGCAAGGGGGGGCTCTATCAAAAAAAATCTGGACGGGCAAAATGAAAAAAAACACTTTTCTTAATTTTATTTCATAAAAAAAAAAGGTTTTTTTTGGGGAACTACAATAAACCCTGTGGTAACAAAAAAAATTGCTGAAATTTAAAATTTTTAAAACTGAAAAGGGTAGATTTTAAAAAATCCCCCAAAAAAAGGCCTTCAAAGCTTGGGTTTTGCCCCCAAAAGGTTAAAAAGAAAAAAAACTTTAATTGCCTGGAAAATTAAAAAATTTCGGGTTTTATAAAAAGGTTTTTTTTGGCACCTTCAATTTCCCCTTTTTGTGGTTAAAAACGCAATTTTTTGGCCGGGGAAAAAAAATTCACAATTTTAAAAATTTTTTGGGCAACCCCCCCTTGGGCCTAAAAAATTTCCCCAAAAGGGTTTTAAAAATTTTGGCGAAAAGTGAAAACCACTTATCTGTAAATGTATTGGGGAAAAAAATAAAAAGGTTTTTTTTGTAAACCTTCAAATTTCACCTGGGGTGATTTAAAAAATTGCTAAATTCCACTTTTTAATAAAGGTGCCTCAATAACAAACTTTTGTGCGCCAAAGTGAAAAAAACAATTCAAAAAATTTTTTCCGGATAAAAAAAGGGTTTTTTTTTGGCACCTTTCAATTTTCACCTGTGGGGGACTACAAAATTGCTGAAATTTCACTTTTAAAGGGTTCAGGTGCCTCAATGAAAAAAGGGCTGAAAGTGGGGAAATAGTAAAAAAACACACCCTTTTAATTATTCGGATAAAAAAGGGTATTTTTTTTTGGCACCTACAACCTGTGCTGACTAAAAAATTTGTTGGATTTAATTTAAAACTGCAAGGGGGCTATATCAACAAAGCGGGAATTGGGCAAAATTGAAAAAGAACCCCTTTCCTGAAATGTATACTGATAATAAAAGGGAGTTTTGCACCTAACAAAGAGACCTGCATTTTTACTAGAAAAGATTTTACCCCTTTTTTAAAATTTCGGGCTGCCCAATACCCAAAGGAAATATTTCAATAGAAAACGGGTTTAATAATAAACTTTTGCAGTGCAATTTTTCAAAAATTTTGGGTTGAACTTTATCCATATTCTTTTTAACCCTTTATGTTTTCCCCCCGGGGCCCCCCCCCCCCCCCCTTACTGATTTTACAGGGGTTAGATGTTTCCTTTTAAAAATTTAACTCAACCTAACACATAAAATTTTTTCCCATTCTCTAACAAAAACCTAAGTTGTAAGGATAAACAGCTAACATAAGTTTTTTCCCTGTGCAAAAAGAATAATTTCGCTGAGCTTTTTGGGAAAACACGGGGGCAGAGCGCCCCTCCTACTGCTATGAGACGCTGAGAGACACTGATCATGAACAGGAAGGGCTGTTCTATGTAAAACGAGGTCATGTGATTTTTCCAGCCAATCGCAACCATACACATTCCAGTCATGACGTCGCACACACATCTCACCCTGCTCTATTCTGCAAGCTGATTTGCTGGCCGCCAAAATGACAGGAAGCGCCGAAAATGGCGCAATCTAATAGATGATGCACAGATTTTAACCTAAATTATCGCATGATCTAAAAATTTCGATCAACATAAAAACTGTGCCGATTTCAACTTTGTCGATAATAATCGCTCAACACTACTAACAACATACATAAGGAATTGCAATAGAGAGAATTGCCGGGAAATACAGTAATTCAAATTGTTTAAGCTCTTCTGATTGGTCGGCAGAAGCCAGCCAATCAGAATAGGAGCGAGAAAGACCCATTATATCCTATGGAGAAGTTTTGACAAATCAAAATCAAAGGCGGGACAGTTCAAAATACAGTAAAAATGCAGAAAAGAGCTGATTGGCTGAGCTAGCGGGGCTTGGCTATCCAAGCCAATCAAAGCGCGAGCTACTTCTCCCATTGTAGTCTATGGAGAGATCGGCGCAATGCAATCTCGGCGCTCAGCGGCATGCGGCATGGAGTATGAATAAAAAAATCATTTTTATTTCGTGTAAATCATTATCAGATAAAGCGCTGAAACCTTCTCTAAAAATAAAGCAGTTAAATCCCTAACAACGCATTTGTCGCCGAGACCGGCGCTACATAAGGAGTTGCAATAGAGAGAATGGCCGGGAAATACAGTAATTCAAATTGTTTAAGCTCTTCTGATGGTCGCATAAACCAGCTAATCAGAATAGGAGCGACAGTGGCCCATTCTAACCTATGGAGGAGAATTGACCAATCAGAATAGGAGCGACAGGGACCCATTCTAACCTATGGAGAAATACTGACCAATCATATTCAAAGGCGGGACAGTTCAAAATACAGTAAAAATGCAGAAAAGAGCTTGATTGGTTGAAGCGGCGGGGCTGCTCTCCAGCTTAGCCAATCAGAGCGCGAGCTACTTTCTCATAGAGTTCAAAGTGGGAAAAGAAAGTCAGAGCGAGCTATGTGATTGGCTAAGCTAAAAGAGGCGCGGTTGTTTGGACCAATGGGAGAGCGAGCGACGCTCCTATTGGTTTTCTAATGCAATCTGAAATAAAACTGTACATGGCCGAAATCAAATGATAAGACTACAGAAGTTGTCCCGATGTGTATATAAAATGAATAATAATATGCGGGTAAAGAAAAAAAAAATAATTCAATAAAATCATGTTTATTTCTTTATTTTCGTTAGCCAAGGATCAATAGTATTGGTGTAACGAAAATAAAGAAATACAAATGATTAGTGTTGAGCGATTATTATCGACAAAGTTGAAATCGGCACGGTTTTTATGTTGATCGGATTTTTTAGATCGCGCGATAATTTAGGTGAAAATCTTTGCATAATCTATTAATATCGCGCCATTTTCAGCGCTTCCTGTCATTTTGGCGGCCAGCAAATCAGATTAGAGAATAGAGCAGGGTGAGCTGTGTGTGCGACGTCATGACTGGGATGTGTATGGTTTGCGATTGGCTGGAAAAATCACATGACCTCGTTTTACATAGAACAGCCATTCCTGTTCTTCCTCAGTGTGTGTCAGTATCTCATATTAGTAGAATCTGTGCCCAGTCTCTGTGCAAACAGCTCAGGGAATTTATTCTATTAGTTAACAGAGACAGCTATACTTTTAGCTGTGAACCTTAGAACTTAGTTAGATTAGAGATTTGCAGATTTTAGGTAGTTAGGCTGAGAATTTTAAAGGAGCATCTAGCCCTGTAAAGTAACATGGGAGCGGGGGGGGGGAGGGACCCACGGCGAACACAGACAGACAGACAGGGTCTTTAAAAAGGGTACTGGATATTGTGCACCCAGACTTAGTATAGACATTTCATTGCAATAGCTTTTCATTAACAGTTTTTTGTTGAGATATTACTGGATGTTGGGCAGCCTGAACTTAAATTTGGGTAAAAGATTTTTTTCTAGTCTATTTGTTAGGTTGCCCAAAACTCCACTTTTATTATCAGTATACATTCCAGATTTGCTGTTTTTTTTCACTTTTGGGCACTCAAGCTTGTTGATAGAGGTACCCTGCACTTAAATTTGAATCCAACAATTTCTAGTCACCACAAATGTATTGATATTGCCCCAAAAATTTCCCTTTTTTTGATCCGTTTAAAATTTTAAAATACGTGGGTTTTTTTTTTACTTTTTTTCAAACCAAAACTTTGGTTCCCCAAGGTTTCCTTGCATTTAAAAATTTAATCCAGCAATTTTCTAGTCACCACAAGGTTTTTTTAAAATTTATAAAGGTTTCCAAAAATACCTTTTATTTTCCTATACAATTTTTTTTTAGAAAAACGTGTTTTTTTTTTAATTTGGCCCCAGTCCACTTTTTTCACAAGGCCCCCCCCCTTTTTTCAAATTAAAATTTTTTTTCCCCAAATTTTTTCTCACCCCAAAGGGGAATTTTTTTGTTTCAAATAATTATATTTAAATTCCCAAAAAATTTCAATAAATGTTTTTTTTAATTTTGGGGCAGTCCACTTTATTCAAAAGAGGGAAACCTGCACTAAATTTGAATCCAGCCCTTTTTTTCGTCACCCCCAGGTGATTTTTTAGGTGCAAAAAATTTCCGTTTATTATCCTTTTACATTTAGAAGGGTTTTTTTTTCAATTTGGCGCAGTCCCACTTTAAATTTATAAAAGGCACCTTTCAATTAAATTTTTAAAACAAAATTTTTTACTCACCCAGGTGTATTTTTTAGGGGCAAAAAATTTCAGTTAATTTTTCCTAAACCTTTCAGATAGGTTGGGGTTTTTTTCAATTTTGGCGCAGTCCCCGCTTCTTTCCCTAAAGGGACCTTGCAATTAAATTTGAATCCACAATTTTTTCGTCACCCCCAGGGGTAATTTATAGGGCAAAAAAAACCGTTTTTAACCGTATACTTTCAATACCTGTTTTTTTCACTTTTTGGGCAGTCAAGCTTTGTTGGGTAGAGGGACCTTGCACTTTAAATTTTTTTCCCCAAAAATTTTCGTCACCCCCAGGTGTATTTTTAGTGCAAAAAATACCGTTTTTTATCTGTATAAAATTTTAGATAAAATTTTTTTTTCACATTTTTTTCAATTTCCCGCTTTGTTGGGTAGAGGTATTCCTTTTTACTTAAAATTTCCCAAACCCCAATTTTTTTAGTCCCACAAAGGGGTATTGAAGGGGGCCAAAAAAACCCTTTTTTTTTAAACCATCAATTTTGATAGTGTTTCTTTCACTTTGGCGGGAGGGGCCCCCTTTGTTCTAAACCCCCTTGCAGTTAAATTGAATCAGCAATTTGTAGTCCATAGGTCAAAAAATACCTTTTAATTATCGATAACATTTCAGATAGTTTTTTTTCACTTTGTGCCCCCCAGCTTGTTCATAGAGCCACCTTGAAATTAAATTGAATCCCGCAATTTTTGTACCCGGGTGAAATTTAGTGCCAAAAAATACTTTTATTATCCGTATACATTCAGATACGTGTTTTTTTCATTTTGGCAGCCCAGCTTTTTTATAGATACTTGCACTTAAATTTAAACCCAGCAATTTTATAGTCACCACAGGTGTATTGATAGGTCCCAAAAATACTTTTTTTATCCGTATAACATTTCACATGCGTGTTTTTTTCAACTTTTGGCCCAGCCCAAGCTTTATTCATAGAGGCACCTTGCAATTCAATTTGAATCCAGCAATTTTTGTCGTCACCGCAGTGTTTTTTTTTAGGTGCAAAAAAATACGTTTATTATCCGTATACATTTCAGATAGTGTTTTTTTCACTTTTGGTCAGTAAGCTTTGTTGATAGAGGTTTCCTTGCAATTAAATTTCAATCCAGCAAATTTGAAGTAACAACAGGTGAATTTATAGGTGCCAAAAAACCCTTTTTTTATCCTTATACATTTCAGATACGTTTTTTTTGCACTTTTGCCCAGTCCTGATTTTTTTATAGAGGTAACTTGCAAATTAAATTTGAATCCCGCAATTTTTTAGTCACCACAGGTGTATTGATAGGTGCCAAAAATACCGTTTTTATCCTTATAATTTCAGATAGGTGTTTTTTTCACTTTTGGTCAGTCAAGCTTTGTTGATAGAGGTACCTTGCACTTAAATTTCAATACAGCGTTTTGTTTTGATTTTAGGGATTTAAGAATAGCTGTGATTTGCCGTCTTTTAATAAGAGACTTTCCAAAACTCTTCCATACCTTCTCAAATTTTATCTTTCTGAACATGGAGCGAAATTTTAGGTGGGAAACGAGTAAAGAGGGGGGTAGGACATGGAGGTAGAGGTAGGAGAGAAGGTGCTCCTTCCAGTGCTGGCGACAACACGCATGCCAGCGGATCGTCAGTTGCAGGACCGTCAGGCCTGTCATCACTGGGTCAGGGCCCTATGAATCTCAGTAACGAACAGCGTCGCCAATCTGTTCTTCAGTGGTTAATGCATCCAGCAGTCTTACCTCCTTGTCCTACCAGTCCCGGCCACAAATGTCGTCATCAGCATCATCATCATCCATCCAACATGAAGGGAAGGCAGCCCAAATGTCACTGTGTACCCACCACTGTGGATAATCCATTTTTGAAGACCTCTTTGATGACAAAATGCGGTTGGGGTGAGAAGGCAGTTAAAGATCAAGAGGGCCAAAGAGGATGATGTTATCTGCTCTGACGCCCCGTTACTCAAGCCCTCAGAGGAGGAAAGGAAGCCGTCAATCGGCCCAAAAATCCCGGGGCGTCGGCAAAGCCTTGCAGTCCCTCTTGCTTGTAGCCGCAGCTCCCGGATGCAGAATGTAGGACGACCCGCCATCTGTGTTGATGATGATGATGATGACGACATTGCGGATCACATGGTCTTTTCCGAGAATTTGCTTGCGAGCGCTTCATCACTTGGAGGAGAAGACGCTGTTTGTGTCAATTGGGTCCGCTCAAAAAGGGGAGGGG
>JAODAL010067966.1:0-17043 GCA_025379985.1 Phyllomedusa bahiana
AAACATTTTTGTTTTCCGCCGGGAAACGCCACCCGGGCTTTTAATTTTTTGCCTTTTTAGGGGCCCCCCCAGCCTGATCCCCCTACCCCTTTCCCGAGAAACCCAAGGGTTTTAAACCCCCATTTTTTGTCGGCCTCACTTCCAGCAAGGTCGGGGGTTTTTTTCCCGGGTCCATTGTAAGGCAAAAAACATTTCGTTTTCCCCCCCGGGAAACCCCCCCCCGCGGGGGTTAGAATTTTTTTCCCTTTTTTTAGGCCCAACCCCCTATCCCCCCTGCCCCCGTTTCCCGAGAAACCAAGGATTAACCCTTCGATTTTTTGCTCGGCCTCACTTCCAGCAAGGTCGGGGTTAATTCCACGGCTCCATTGTAGCCGGCAAAAAACATTTCGTTTTCCGCCGGAATCGCCACCCGCGGGCTTAGAATTTTTGCCATTTTTTAGGCCAAACCAGCCTGATCCCGCTGACCCCGTTTCCCGAGAAACCAAGGATTAACCCTTCGATTTTTTTGCTCGGCCTCACTTCCAGCAAGGTCGGGGTTAATTCCACGGCTCCATTGTAGCCGGCAAAAAACATTTCGTTTTCCGCCGGAATCGCCACCCGCGGGCTTAGAATTTTTGCCATTTTTAGGCCAAACCAGCCTGATCCCGCTGACCCCGTTTCCCAAGAAACCAAGCTAACCCTCCAATTTTTTGCAGCTCACTTCCACAAGGTCGGGTTAACTCCACGCGCCATTAGCCGCAAAAACATTTCGTTTCGCCGGAATCGCCACCCGGGCTTAGAATTTTGCCATTTTTACGGCCAAACCAGCCTGATCCCGCTGACCCCGTTTCCCAAGAAACCAAGGCTTAACCCCCAATTTTTTTGCTCAGCCTCACTTCCAGCAAGGTCGGGGTAACTTCCACGGCCGCCTTTTAAAGCCGGCAAAAAACAATTTCGTTATTCGCCTGAATCGCCGACGCTCGCAGCTTTAGAAATTTTGCATTTTTAGCCAAACCAGCCTGATCCCCGCTGACCGCCAGTTTTCCCAAGAAACCAAGGCTTAACCCACCAATTTTTTTGCTCAGCCTCACTTCAGCAAGGTCGGGTTTACCTCCACGGCGCCATTTTAGCCGGCAAAAAACATTTCGTTTTTCGCTGGAAATCCGCCACGCGGGCCCTTTAAAATTTTTGCCATATTTATAGGCCAAACACCCAAGGCCCTGATCCCGCTGACCCCGTTTCCCAAGAAACAAGGCTTAAAACCCTCCAATTTTTTTTGCTCGAGCCTCACTTCCCTCAAGGGTCGGGTTACCTCCACGGTGCCAAATTCAGCCGCAAAAAACATTTCGTTTTTTCGTCGGAATCGCCACCCCGCAGGGCTTAGAAATTTTGCCATTTTTTAGGCCAAACCAGCCTGATCCCGCTGACCGACCCCGTTTCCCCAAAAACCAGCTTAATAAAACCCCTCCAATTTATTTTTTGCTCAGCCTCACTTCCAGCAAGGTCGGGGTTAACTCCACGTGCGCAATTTTATCCGGCAAAAAACAATTCTTTATACGCCGGAATCGCCACCCACGGCGTGCTAAAAATTTTTGCCATTTTTATGCAAACCACCTGATCCCGCCCCGCTGACTCCCGATTCCCAAGCAACCAAGGCTTAACCCTCTCAATTTTTTGCTCAGCCTCACTTCCCAGCAATGTCGGGTATAACTCCACGGCGCCATTTTAGCCGGCAAAAAAAATTTCGTTTTTGGCCGGAATCGCCACCTCTGGCTTAGAATTTTTGCCATTTTTAGGCCAAACCAGCCTGATCCCGCTGACCCCGTTTCCCAAGAAACCAAGGCTTAACCCACCAATTTTTTTTGCTCAGCCTCTCTTCCAGCAAGGTCGGGGTTTAACTCCACGGCGCCATTTTACCCGCAAAAAAAATTTACGTTTTTCGCCGGAATCGCCACCCGCGGCCTTAGAATGTTTGCCATTTTAGGCCAAACCACCTGATCCCGCCTGACCCCGTTTTCCCAAGAAACCAAGTCTTAAAACCCTCCATTTTTTTTTTTGCTCCTCTCTCACTTCAGCAAGGTCGGGGATAGACTCACGGCGCCATTTTTAGCCGCTAAAACATTTCGCTTTTTTCGCCGGAATCGCCACCCGCAGCTTAGAAATTTGCCATTTTTAGGCCAAACCAGCAGCCTGATCCCGCTGACTCCCGTTTTCCCAGAAACCATGGCTAAATCCCACCAATTTTTTTTTCTCCCAGCCTCACTTCCAGCAAGGTCGGGGTTAACTCCACGGGCCTTTTTAGCCGGCAACAAACATTTCGTTTTTCGCCGGAATCCGCCACCGGCGGCTTAAAATTTTTTGCCATATTTAGGTAAGGCCAAAACCAGTCCTGATCTCCCGCTGACGCCCAGATTCCCAAGGAAACCAAGGCTTAACCCTCCAAATTTTCTTTGCTCCGCCTCACTTCCAGCAAGGTCGGGGTTAATCCACGGCACCAGTATTAGCCGGCAAAAACACTTCGTTTCCCGCCGGAATCGCCACCCTCGGCTTAGAATTTTTGCCATTTTTAGGCCCAAACCAGCCCTGATCCCGCTGACCACTCCACACCCGTTTCCCAATAAACCAAAGGCTTAACCCTCCAATTGTTTTTGCTGCACCTCACATTCAGCAAGGTCGGGTTAACACCACGGCGCATTTTAGCCAGGCAAAAAACATTTTCGTTTTTCGCCGGAATCGCCACCGGCGGGCTTTAAAATTTGTTGCCATTTTTATGCCAAACCAGCCGAATCCCTCTGACTAGGTCGTCCCGTTTCCCAAGAACCAAGGCTAACCGCTCCAATCTTTTTTGCTCAGCCCACTTCCTGCAAGGTCGGGGGTTAACACCACGGCGCCATTTTTTAGCCGGCAAAAAAAAACATTTCGTATTTCGCGGAATCCGCCCACCCGCGGGCTTTAGAATTTTTGCCAGTTTTGGCCCAAACCCACCTGAATCACCGCTGACCCCGTTTCCCAAGAACCAATGCTTAACCCTCCCAATTTTTTTGCTCAGTCTCAACTTCCAGCAAGGACCGGGGTTTTTAACCCACGGCGCCAATTTTAGCCGGGCAAAACATTTCGTTTTTTGCCCGAATCGCCACCCGCACGGGCATAAGAATTTTTGCCATTTTTAGCCAAACCAGCCAGAACCCGCTGACGACTCCCCCCCTGTTTCCAAGAATCCAAGCTTAAACCCACCAATTTTTTTGCTCAGCCCTCACTCCACAAGGTCGGGGTTAACTCCACGGCGCCATTTTAGCCTGCAAAAAAACATTTCGTTTTTCGCCGAACAATCCGCCACCCCCCTCGGGCTTAGAATTTTGGCCATTTTTTTAGGCCAAACCAGCCCCTGATCCCGCTGACCCCGTTAACCAAGAAACCAAGGTCTTAACCCTCCCAATTTTTTTGCCTCAGCCTCACTTCCCAGCAAGGGTCCGGGTTAACATCCACGCGCCATTTTTAGCCGCAAAAAAACATTTCGTTTTTCGCCGGAAACTGCACCACCCCACGCTGTGCTTAGAATTTTTGCCATTTTTAGGCCAAACCATCCTGATCCCGCTGACCCAGTTTCCAAGAAACCAAGGCATAACCCTCCAAACTTTTTGCTCAGCCTCATTCAGCAAGGTCGGGGTTAACTCCACGGCGGCCATATTGAGCCGGCAAAAAACATTTCGTTTTCACCGTGAATCGCCACCCCATGGCTTAGAAAGTTTTGCCCATTTTTAGGCCCAAAACCAGCCTAGATCCCGCTGACTCCCGATTTCCCAAGAAACCAACGCTTAACCCTCCACTTTTTTTGCTCAGCCTCACTTCCAGCAAGGTGGGGTTTAACCCACGGCTCCATTTTAGCCGGCAAAAAACTTTGTTTTTTCGCCGGAAACGCCACCCCCGCGGCTTAGAAAATTTTGCCATTTTTAGGTCAAACCAGCCTGATCCCGCTGACCCCGTTTCCCAAGAAACCAAGGCTTAACCCTCCAATTTTTTTGCTCAGCTCACTTCCAGCAAGGTCGGGTTAAACTCCACGTCGAAATTTTAGCCGGCAAAAAACATTTCTTTTTCGCCGGAATCGCCACCGGCGGGCTTAAAATTTTTGCCATTTTTAGGCCAAACCAGCCTGATCCCTGCTGACCCGTTTCCCCCAAGAAACCAAAGGCTTTAACCCTGCCAATTTTTTGGCTCAGCCTCACTTCCAGCAAGTCGGGGTAACTCCCACTGTTCAATACAGCCGCAAAAAAAACATTTTCCGTTTTTCAGCCGGAATCTCCACCCGCGGGCTTTTAAAATTTTTTGCCATTTTTATGTCCAAACCAGCCTGATCCCGCTGACCCTGGTTTCCCAAGAAAAACAAAGCTTAACCACCCTCCAATTTTTTTGCTCAGCCTCACTTCCACATCTAAGGTCCGGGGTTAACTCCACGCCCATTTTAGCCGGCAAAAAACTATTCCGTTTTTCGCCCGAATCCCGCCACCACCGCTGCTTAGAATTTTTGCCATTTTAGCCAAACCAGCCAGATCCCTCTTACCCCCGTTTTCCCAAGAAACCAAGGCTTAACCCTCCAATTTTTTTTGCTCTCCTACTTCCACAAGGTCGGGGTTACTCCACGGCGCCATATTAGGCCGTCAAAAAACATTAATTTTTCGCCGGAATCGCCACGCCGGCGGCCTTAAAATTTATTGCCATTTATAGCCCAAACAGCCGATCCCGCTGACCCGTTTCCCAAGAAACAAAGGCTTAACCCTTCCAATTTTTTTGCTCCAGCCTCCCTTCCAGCAATGTCGGGTATCACTCCACGGCGCAATTTTCGCCTCCAAAAAACATTTTCGTATTTCGCCGTAACGCCACCCGCGGCTTAGAATTTTTTGCCCATTTTTAGGCCGAAACCAGCCTGATCCCGCAGAACCCCGTTTCCCAAGAAACCAAGGCTTAACCCTCCAATTGTTTTCCTCAGATTCACTTCCAGCAAGGTCGGGGTAAACCTCCACGGCCCCAATTTAGCCTGAGGCAAAAAACATTTCGCTTTTCGCCGGAATCGCCACCCGCCGGCTTGAGAATTTTTGCCGATTTTTAGGCCCAAACAGCCTGATCCCGCGGACGCACCCCGTTTCCCAAAAACCAAGGCTTAACCCTCCAATTTTTTTGCTCAGCCCTCACGTGTCCATCAAGGTCGGGGTTAACTCACTGCGCCATTTTAGCCGTCAAAAAAACATATTCGTTTTCGACCTGAATCGCCCACCCCCGGCGGGCTTAAAAAATTTTTGCCATTATTTAGGTCCAAACCAGCCTTGATCCCCGCTGACCCCGTTTCCCAAGAAACCAATCCTTAACCATCCAATTTTTTTGCTCAGCCTCACTTCATCAATGTCGGGTTAACTCCACGGCGCCATTTTAGGGCAAAAACAATATCGTTATTTCGCCGAATCGCCACCCGCTGGGCTTAGAATTTATTGCCATTTTTAGGCCAAACCAGCCTGAACCCGCTGAACCCGTTTCCCAAGAAACCAAGGCTTAACCCTCCAATTTTTTGCTCAGCCTCAAATCCAGCAAGGTCGGTGTTAACTCACGGCACCATTTGTGAGCCGGCAAAAAACATTTCGTTTTCACCGGAATCGCCACCCGCATGGCTAATGAATTTTTTTTGGCCATTTTTAGGCCAAACCAGCCTGATCCCGCTGACCCCGTTTCCCAAGAAACCAATGCTTAACCCTCCAATTTTTTTGCTCAGCTCACTTCCAGCAGGTCGGGTGTTAACTCCACGCGCATTTTTAGCCGGCAAAAAACATTTCGTTTTTTTTCGCACGGAATCGCCACCTCGCAAAGGCTTAGGAATTTTTGCCATTTTAGGCCAAACCAGCCTGATCCCGCTGAACCCATTTCCCACGAAACCAAGGTTTAACCCTCCAATTATATTTGCTCAGCCTCACTACCAGCAAGGTCGGGATAACTCCACGGCGCCATTTTAGCCAGCAAAAAACATTTCGTTATCGCCGGAATCGCCACCCGCGGGCATTAGAATTTTTTGGCCATTTTTAGGCAAACCATCCTGATCCCGCTGACCCCGTTTCCCAAGAAACCAGGCTTAACCCTCCAATTTTTTTTGCTCAGTCTCACTTCCAGCAAGGTCGGTGCTAACTCCACGGCGCCATTTTAAGAGCCGCAAAAAACAATTCGCTTTTTCGCCGGAAGTCGCCACCCGCCGGGCTTAGAATTTTTGCCATTTTTTAGCCAAACCAGCCCTGATCCCCCCGCTGACCACCCGTTTTCCCAAGGAAACCCAAGGCTTAACCCCTAAAACCCTCCAATTTTTTGCTCAGCCTCACTTCCAGCAAGGTCGGGTTAACTCCACGCGCCCATTTTAAGCCGGCAAAAAACATTTCGATTTTCCGCCGGGAATCGCCACCGGCCGGCTTAAAATTATTGCCATTTTTTAGGCCAAACCAGCCTGATCCCGTCTGACCTTCCCCGTTTCCCAATAAACCAAGGCTTAACCCACCAATTTTTTTTGCTCAGCCCACTTTCCAGCAAGGTCCGGGGTTAACTCCACTCGCCATTTGAGCCGGCAAAAAACATTTCGTTTTCCGCCGGAATCGCCACCCGCGGGCTAAGAATTTTTTGCCATTTTTATGCCAAACCACCTGATTCCCTCTTACCCCAGTTTCCAAGAAACCAAGGCTTTAAACCCTCCAATTTTTTTTTTTTGCTCAGCCTCACTTCCGCCCGGTGGGGTAACTCCACGGCGCCATTTTAGCCCGGCACAAAACATTAACAGTTTTCGCCGAATCGCCACCCCGCGGGCTTAGAATTTTTGCCATTTTTAGGAGAAACCAGCCTGATCCCGCTGACCCCATTTCCCAATAAACCAAGGCTTAACCCTCCAATTTTTTTACTCAGCCTCACTTCCAGCAAGGTCCGGGTTAACTCCACGTCCCCATTTGAGCCGTCCAAAAAACATTTCGTTTTTCACCTGAATCGCCACCCGCGGGCTTAGAAATTTTGTGTCCATTTTTAGGCCCAAACCAGCCTGAATCCCGCTGACCCCGTTTCCCAAGAAACCAAGCTTAGCACCCCTCCAATTTTTTTGCACATGCTCACTTCCAGCAAGGTCGGGGTAATCCACGCGCCATTTTAGCCCAAAAACAATTCATTTTTTCCCGCCGGAATCGGCCACCGGCGGCTTAAAATTTTTGCCATTTTTAGGCCAAAACCAGCCGATCCTGCTGACCACCGTTTCCAAGAAACCAAGGCTTAACCTCCAATTTTTTTGCTCATGTTCTCACCGTCTGGGTTAACTCCACGGCGCCATTTTAGCCGCAAAAAACATTTCGCTTTCGTCGGAATCGCCACCCGGCGGCTTAGAATTTTTGCCATTTTTTGGCCAAACCAGCCTGATACCCCTGACCCCGTTTTACCCTAAGAAACCAAGCTTAACCCTCCAATTTTTTTGCTCAGCCCTCAACTCAGCAAGGTCGGGGTTAACTCCACGGCGCCATTTTAGCCGGCAAAAAACATTTCGTTTTTCGCCGGAATCGCCACCCTGTCGGGATTATATTTTTTGCCATTTTTAGGCCAAACCAGCCTGATCCCGCTGACCCCGTTTCCCAAGAAACCAAGGCTTAACCCTCCAATTTTTTTGCTCAGCCTCACTTCCAGCAAGGTCGGGGTTAACTCCACGCACCATTTTAGCCCGCAAAAAACATTTCGTTTTTCCGCCGGAATCGCCACCCCCTCCGCAGGGCTTAGAAATTTTGCCATTTTTAGGCCAAACCAGCCTGATCCCCGCGACCGCCGTTTCCCAAGAACCAAGGCTTAACCATCCAATTTTTTGCTCAGCCTCACTCCAGCAAGGTCGGGTTAACTCCACGGCGCCATTTTAGCCGGCAAAAACATTTCGTTTTTCGCCGGAATCGCCACCACCCGGCGGGCTTAAAATTGTTTGCCATTTTAAGTCAAACCAGCCTGTAAATCCCGCTGACTCCGTTTCCCAAAAACCAAGGCTTAACCCTCAAATTTTTTTGCTCAGCCTCACCTCCAGCAAGGTCGGTTTTAACTCCACGTCGCATTTTTAGCCGGCCAAAAAACATTCGTTTTCGCCGGAATCGCCCACCCCTCCGGGCCTTTGAATTTTTGGCATTTTTTAGCCAAACCAGCCCTGATCCCGCTGACCCCCGTTTCCCCAAGAAACCAAGGCTTAGCCCTCCAATTTATTTGCTCATGCTCCCTTCAATGAAGGTCGGGGTTAACTCCTCTCGCCATTTTAGCCGCAAAAAACATTGTCGTATTTTTGCACGGAATCGCCACCACGCGTCTTAGAAAATTTGCCATATTTTAGGCCAAACCATCCAGATCCCCCGCTGACGCATCCCTTTTCCCAATGAATCAAGTCTTAAAACCCTCCCCAATTATTTGCTCAGCCTCACTTCCAGCAAGGTCGGGGTTAACTCCACGTCGCCATATTAGCCGGCAAAAAACATTTCGTTTTTCGCCTAAACGGCCACCCGCGGCTTAGAAATTTTGCCAATTTTAGGCAAAAACAGCCAGATCCCCCGCTGACCCAGACCCCTATACCCTCAAGAAACCATGCATAAACCCCCCAATTTTTTGCTCAGCCTCACTTCCATCAAGGTCGGGTTAACTCCCACGGCGCCATTTTAGCGCGTCCGCAAAAAACATTCGGTTTTTATCGCCGTAATCCATCACCCCGGGGGGGGGGGGGGGGGGGGGGGGGGGGGGGGGGGGGGGCGGGCTTGAGAATTTTGGCCATTTTTAGCCAAACCAGCCTGATCCCCGCTGACCCAATTTCCCAAGAAACCAAGAGGCTAACCCTCAATTTTTTTGCTCAGCCTCACTGCCAGCAAGGTCTGGGTTAACTCCACGGCGCCATTTAAGCCGGCAAAAAACATTTCGTTTTTTCAACGCGTAAACGCCACCCGCAGGGCTTAAAATTTTGCCCATTTTTAAGGCCAAACCGCCAGATCCCGCTGTCCACCCCCGGTTTCCAAGAAACAGGCATAACCCTCCATATTTTTTGCTCATCCTTCACCTCCAGCAAGTTCTGGTGTTAACTCCACGGCGCCAATTTAGCCGCAAAAAACATTTTTGTATTTTCGCCAGGGAATCGCCCACCGATCGGCCACCCGCGCTTAAGAAATTTTGCCCATTTATAGGTCAAAACCAGCCTGATCCCGCTGACTCCCGTTTCCCAATAAACAAGGCTTAACCCTCACAATTTTTTTGCTCAGCTCACTACCAGCAAGGTCGGTTTGTAACATCCACGGCGCCATTATAGCCGGCAAAAACATTTTGTTTTTTTTCGCCGGAATCGCCACCTGGCGGCTTAAGAAAATTTTTTGCCATATTTTAGGCCAAACCAGCCTAATCCCCTCTGACACCCTTTTCCCAAGAAAACCAAGCTTAACCCTCCAATTTTTTTTTGCACAGCCTTCACTTTCCAGCAAGGTTCGGGTAACTCCACGTTGGCCATATCACCTATGGCAAAAAACATTTCGTTTTCGCCGGAATCCCACCCGCGGGCTTAAATTTTTTGCCATTTTTGGGCCCAAAACCCGCCTACCCCTGACCGCCCTTTCCCCGAAACCAAGGCTTAACCCCCCCAAAATTTTTTCCCCTCACTCCGAAGGTCGGGGGTTTAAATCCACGGCGCCATTTTACGCAAAAAACATTTCGTTTTTCCCGGAATCGCCACCCCCGGGCTTAGAATTTTTGCCATTTTTAGGCCAATACAGGCCGGATTCCGATGATCCCCGTTTTCCAAGAAACCAAGGACTTAACCCTCCAATTTTTTTGCTCAGCATACTTCTCAGCAAGGTAGGGCGGTGTTAACTCCTCGGCGCCATTTTAGCCGGCAAAAAACAATTAGTTTTTAGCCGGAAATCGCAACCCGCAGGCTTTAGAATTTTTGCATTTTTAGGCAAACCTAGCATGATCCCGCTACTGTCCCCGTTTCCCAAGAACCTAGGCTTAACATCTCCAAATTTTTTTGCTCAGCCTCACTTCAGCAAGGTCGGGGTTAACTCACGGCGCCATTTTAGCGGACAAAATACATTTCGTTTTTTCGCCGGATTCGCCAACCCCGGGCTTAGATTTTTTGCCATTTGTAGGCCAAACACAGACGGATTCCGCTGACCAAAGTTTCCATTGAAACCACAGTATGGATTAACCCTCCAATTTTTTGCTCAGCAGCCTCACTTTCCAGCAAGGTCAGGGGTTAACTCCACGGCGCCTTTGTAGCGGCAAAAATCTATTTCGTTTTTCACGGGAATCGCCCACCCGCGGTCTTAGAATTTTTGCCATTTTTAGGCAAAACCAGCCGGATTCCGCATGACCCCGTTCCCAAGAAACCAAGCTTAACCCTCCAATTTTTTGCTCAGTCTCCACTTCCAGCAAGTGTCGGGGGTTAACTCCAACGGCGCCATTTTAGCCGGCAAAAAACATTGTCGTTGTTTTCTCCGGAATCGGCCACCGCGGGCTTAGATTTTTGCCACATTTTTAGTCCAAACAGCCGGATTCGCTGACCCGTTTCCCAAGAAACCAGAGGTCTTAATCCTCCATATTTTTTTGATCAGCATCACTTACACAAGCAAGGGTCGGGGTTCAATCCACGGCGCCATTTTAGCGGGCAAAAAACATTTCGTTTTAATACGGAATCGCCACCCGAGGGTTAGAATTTTTGCCAATTTTTAGGCAAACCAGCCTGATTCGCTGACCGCCGTTTCCCAGAAACAAGGCTTAACACTCCATTTTTTTGCTCAGCCTCATTCCAGCAAAGGTCTGGGTTAACTCCACGGCGCCATTATAGCGCAAAAACATTTCGTTTCTTCGCTGGAATCGCCACCCGCGGGTCTTGAAATTTTTGCCCATTTTTAGGCCAAACCAGCCTGATTAGATGACCCGTTTTCCCAAAGAAACAAAGGCTCTAACCCTTCCATTTTTTTTGCTCAGCCTCACTTCCAGCAAGGTCGGGGTTAACTCCACGGCGCCATTTTAGCCGGCAAAAAAACATTTCGTTTTCGCCACCCGTGGGCTTAGAATTTTTGCACATCCCATTTTTAGGCCTAACCCAGCCGGATTTCCGATGACCCCGTTTCCCAAGAAACCAAGGCTTAACCCTCTATTTTTTTGCTCTAGGCCTCACTTCAGCAAGGTTCCGGGGTATAACTCCACGGCGCCATCTTTAGACGGCAAAAAACTTTTAGTTTTTTTCGCCCGGAATCGCCCACCCGCGGGTCTTAGGATTTTTTGCCATTTTTAGGCCAAACCGCGGATTCCGCTGGGACCCGTTCCAAGAAACAAGGCTTAAACATCCCAATTTTTTTGGCTCAGCCTCACTTCAGGCAACGGTCGGGTTTAACTCCCACGGCGCCAATTTTATGCCGGCAAAAAACACATTTTTCGTTTTTTGCCGGATTCGCCACACCGCGGGGCTTAGTAGAATTTTTGCAATTTTGTTAGGCCAAAACAGCCTGATCACGCTGACCCCGTTTCCCAAGAAAACCAAGGCTTAACACCTCCAAATTTTTGTGTGCTCTGCC
Source organism: Phyllomedusa bahiana (assembly GCA_025379985.1). NCBI lineage: Eukaryota > Metazoa > Chordata > Amphibia > Anura > Hylidae > Phyllomedusa > Phyllomedusa bahiana. Next base: position 11,562 of record JAODAL010067966.1, read on the forward strand.
CTCACTTCAGCCAATGGTCGGGGTTAACTCCACGGCGCCATTTTAGCCGGCAAAAAACACTTCGTTTTTCGCGGGAATCGCCACCCGCGGGCTTAGAATTTTTGCCATTTTTAGGGCCACAACAGCTTGATTCCGCTGGACCCAGTTTACCAAGAAACCAACGGGCTTAAACACTCCATTTTTTGCTCAGCCTCACTTCCAGCAAGGTCGGGGTTTACTACACGGCGCCATTTTAGCCGGACAAAAACATTTCGTTTTTCGCCGGAATCGGCCTACCCGCGGGCTTAGAATTTTTGCAAATTTTAGGCCCAAACCAGGCCTGATCCCGCTGGACACCGTTTTCCCAAGAGACCAAGGCTTAAACTCCAATTTTTTGCTGCAGCCTCACTTCTGCCCAAGGTCGGGGTTAACTCCACGGAGCCATTTAGCCGGCAAAAACATTTCGTTTTTTTCGCGGAATCGCTCCGCGGGCTTAGAATTTTTTGCCCATTTTTAGGCCAAACCAGCCGGAATTCCGCTGACACCCGTTTCCCAAGAAACCAAGCTTAACCCTCATTTTTTTTGCTCAGCCTCACTTCCAGCAAGGTGGGGTTGACTCCACGTGCGCCATTTTAGCGCGGCAAAAAACATTTCGTTATTTCGCGGGAATCGCCACCGCAGGCTTAGAATTTTTTGCCATTTTAGGCCATCCAGCCTATACACGCTGACCCCGTTTACCAAGAATCCAGGATTAACCCCTCCAATTTTTTTGCTCAGCCTCTCTTCAGACAAGGTCGGGGTTAACTCCACGGCGCCATCTTAGCCGTCAACAATCACTTCGTTTTTCGCGTGAATCTCCACCAGCGGGCTTAGAATTTTTGCCATTTTTAGGCCAAACCAGCCGGATTCCGCTGACCCCGTTTCCCAAGAAACCAAGGCTTAACCCTCCAATTTTTTTGCTCAGCCACACTTCCAGCAATGGTCGGGCGTTAACCTCACGGCGCCATTTTAAGCGGCAAATAAAAATTTCGTTTTTTTCGCCGGGAATCGCCCACCCGCAGGCTTAGAATTTTTGCCATTTTTAGCCAAACACAGCTGTTCCGCTGACCCGTTCCCAAGAAACCATGGCTAAACCCCTCAATTTTTTTTGCACCGCATCACTTCCAGCAAGGTCGCGGGGTTTTAAATCCTAAGGCGCCATTTTAGCGGCAAAAAACATTTCGTTTTTCGCCGGAAAATCGCCACCCGCTGGGCCTTAGGAATTTTGCCACAAAATTTTTTAGCCCAAACCAGCCGGATTCCGCCTGACCCCCGTTATCCCAAGAACCAGGCTTAACCTCCAATTTTTTGCTCAGCCCTCACTTCCAGCTAAGGTCGGGGGGTTAACTCCACGGCGCCATTTTTAAGCCGGCAAAAAACATTTCGTTTTTCGACCGAGAATCCCACCTGCGGCTTTAGAATTTTTGCCATTTTTAAGGCCAAACAACCTGATCCCGCTGACCCGTTTTCCCATGAAACAAGGCTTACACTCCAATTTTTTGCTAAGCCTCAATCCAGCAAGGTCGGGGTTAAACTTCACGGGCCATTTTAGCCGGCAAAAAACATATCGTTTTTCGCTGGAATCGCCACCCGCGGGCTTAGAATTTTTGCCATTATTTAGGCCAACCAGCGGATCTCGCTGACCCCGTTTCCAAGAAACCAAGGCTTAACCCTCAATTTTTTTTGCTCAGTTCAACTTCAGCAAGGTCGGGTGGTTATACTCCACGGCGCCATTTTAGCCGGCAAAAAACATTTTGTTTCTTCGCCGGAATCCGCCACCACGCCGCGGGGTCTTAGAATTTTTTTTTGACCAGTTTTTGCCAAACCAGCCTGATCCCGCTGACCCCGTTTCCCAAAGTAAACAAGGCTTAACCTCACCAATTTTTTGCTCAGCTTCACTTCCAGCAAGGTCGGGGTTAACTCCACGGCGCCATTTTAGCGGCAAAAAACATTTCGTTTTTTAGACTGGAATCGCCACCCCGCGGGCTTGAATTTTTGCCATTTTAGGCCAAACCAGCCTGATCCCGCTCGACCCCGTTTCCAAGAAACCCAAGGCTTAACCCTCAAATTTTTTTGCTCAGCCTCACTTCTCAGCATTGGTCGGGGTTAATCTCAGGCGCCATTTTAGCCGGCAAAAAAACATTGCTTTTTACGCCCGAAGATCGCCACCGCTGGGCTTAGGAATTTTTGCCTATATTGTAGGCCCAAACCAGCCGGATTCCGCCCACTGACCCCGTTTCCCAAGAAACCAGAGCTTAACACTCCAATTTTTTTGCGCTCAGCCTCACTTCCAGCACAGGTCGGGGTTAAAACCTACACGGCGCCATTTTAGCCGGCCAAAAAAATTTTCGGTTTTTTTCGCCGGAATCGCCACCCGCGGGGCTTAGGAATTTTTGCCCATTTTTAGGCCAAACCAGCGGATTACCGCTGACCCCGGTTTCCCACGAAACCAAGGCCTTAAACCCTCAATTTTTTTGCTCAGCCTCACTTCCAGCAAGGTTGGGGTTAAACTCCACAGGCGCCATTTAGCCAGGGCAAAAAATACATTTCGTTTTTCGCCGGAAATCGCCACTCGGGGGGCTTAGAATTTTTTGCCATTTTAGGCCAAACCAGCCTGATCCGCTGACCCCGTTTCCTAGAAACAAGCTTCACCTCCAATTTTTTTGCTCGCCTCACTTCAGCAAAGGTCGGGGGTTTAACTTCCACGGGCGCCATTTTAGCCGCAAAAAACATTTCGTTTTTCGCCGGGAATCGCACCCCGGGCTTAGAATTTTGCCATTTTTAGGCCAAAAACCCGCCTGATCCCCCCTGACCCCCGTTTCCCAAGAAACCAAGGCTTAACCCTCCAATTTTTTGCTCAGCCTCACTTCCAGCAAGGTCGGGGTTACTCCACGCGCCATTTTAGCCGGCAAAAAACATTTCGTTTTTTCGCCGGAATCCGCACCCCGGGCTTAGAATTTTTGCCATTTTTAGCCAAACCAGCCTGATCCCACTGACCCCGTTTTCCAAAAAACCAAGGCTTTACCCTCCAATTTTTTTTGCTCAGCCTCACTCCAAGCAAGTCGGGGGTTAGATGAGAACTTCCACGGCGCCATTTTAGCCGGCAAAAAAACATTCGTATTTTCGCCGGAATCCGCCACCCCGCGGCTTAAATTTTTCCATTTTTAGGCCAAAACAGCCTGATCCGGCTGAGCCCGGTCCCAAGTAACAAACAAGGCTTAACCCGCCAATTTTTTGCTCAGAGCCTCACTTCCAGCAAGGTCGGGTTAACTACCAACGGCGCCATTTTAGCCGGCAAAAAACATGTCGTTTTTCGCCGGAATCGCGCCACCCACGGGCTTCAGAATTTTTGCCATTTTGGAGCCAAACCACCTGAATCCCGCTGACACCCCGTTTTCCCAAGAAACCAAGCTTAACCCTCCAATATTTTTGCTCAGCCTCACTTCCAGCAAGTCGTGTAACTCCACGGCGCCATTTTCCCCGCAAAAAACATTTCGTTTTTCGCCCGGAATCAGCCACCACGCGGCTTAGAATTTTTTTGCCATTTTTTCGGCCAAACCAGCCTGATCCCGCTGACCCCTTTCCCAAGAAACCAAGGCTTAACCCTCCACTTTATTTGCTCGAGCCCACTTCCAGCAAGGTCGGGGTTAACTCTCCACCGCCATTTAAGCCGGCCCAAAACATTGAGTTTATCGCCGGAATCGCCACCCGCGGGCTTAGAATTTTGCCATTTTTAGGCCAAACCAGCCTGATCCCGCTGACCCCGTTTCCCAAGAAACCAAGGCTTAACCCTCCAATTTTTTTGCTCAGCCTCACTTCCAGCAGGTCGGGGTTAACTCCACGGCGCCATTTTAGCCGGCAAAAAACATTTCGTTTTTCGCCGAATCGCCACCCGCGGGCTTAGAATTTTTGCCATTTTTAGGCCAAACCAGCCTGATCCCGCTGACCCCCTTTTCCCAAGAACCAAGGCTTAACCCTCCAATTTTTTTGCTCAGCCTCACTTCCAGCAAGGTCGGGGTTAACTCCACGGCGCCATTTTAGCCGCAAAAACATTTCGTTTTTCGCCGGAATCGCCACCCGCGGCTTAGAATTTTTGCCATTTTTAGGCCAAACCAGCCTGTCCCTGACCCCGTTTCCCAAAAACCAAAGCTTAACCCTCCAATTTTTTTGCTCAGCCTCACTCCACAAGTCGGGTTAACTCCACGGCGCCATTTTAGCCGCAAAAAACATTTCGTTTTTCGCCGAATCGCCACCCCGGGCTTAGAATTTTGCCATTTTTAGGCCAAACCAGCCTGATCCCGCTGACCCCGTTTCCCCAAAAACCAAGCTTAACCCTCCAATTTTTTTGCCAGCCTCACTTCCAGCAAGGTCGGGTTAACTCCACGGCGCCATTTTAGCCGCAAAATACATTTCGTTTTTCGCCGGAATCGCAACCCGCGGGCTTAGAATTTTTGCCATTTTTAGGCCAAACCAGCCTGATCCCGCTGACCCCGTTTCCCAGAAACCAAGGCTTAACCCTCCAATTTTTTGCTCAGCTCATTCCACAGTCGGGGTTAACTCCACGGCGCCATTTTAGCCGCAAAAAACATTCGTTTTTTCGCCGGAATCGCCACCCGCTGGGGCTTAGAATTTTTGCCATTTTTAGCCAAACCAGCCTGATCCCGCTGACCCCGTTCCCAAAAACCAAGGCTTAACCCCCCAATTTTTTTTGCTCAGCCTCACTTCCAGCAAGGTCGGGGTTAACTCCACGGCGCCATGGTACCGGCAAAAAACTTTTTGTTTTGGGCCGTAATCGCCACCCGCGGTTTTAGAATTTTTGCCATTTTTTGGCCAAACCAGCCTGATCCCCTGACCCCGTTTCCCAAGAAACCAAAGGCTTAACCCTCCAATTTTTTTTGCTCACCTCACTTCCAGCAAGGTCGGGTTTAAATCCACGCGCCATTTTAGCCGCAAAAAACATTTTGTTTTTTCGCCGAATCGCCACCCCGCGGGCTTAAAATTTTTGCCATTTTTAGGCCAAACCCGCCTGATCCCGCTGACCCCGTTTCCCAAGAAACCAGAGCTTAACTCCCCAATTTTTTTGCTCAGCCTCACTTCCAGCAAGGTCGGGGTTAACTCCACGGCGCCATTTTAGCCGGCAAAAACATTTTGTTTTTCGCCGGAATCGCCACCCGCGGGCTTAAAAATTTTTTTCCATTTTTTTTCGCCAAAACCCGCCTGATCCGGCTTCCCCCGTTTCCCAAGAAACCAAGGCTTAACCCTCCAATTTTTTTGCTCAGCCTCACTTTTCCAGCAAAGGGCGGGTTAACTCCAACGGCCCATTTTAGCCCGGGAAAAACATTTCGTTTTCGCCGGAATCGCCACCCCCCCGGTTAGAATTTTTGCCATTTTTAGGCCAAACCCCTGATCCCGCTGACCCCGTTTCCCAAAAATCCAAGGCTTAACCCTCCAATTTTTTTGTCAC
>JAODAL010067967.1:0-17043 GCA_025379985.1 Phyllomedusa bahiana
GTCAAGAAGCTCAGGCCTTGACCCAGTTTGGACCCGAGAAGTTGAATGGGTCCAGCTAAGTAAAAAAACCGGTGGGCACAGGTAGTCACGGACCAGGGTCTTGGCGGTCTCTGTGTGTCTGAATGCGTCTGCTTGAGGCTTGGGTGATTTTTAAAAAAATCAATTGCCAAATGCACCCAGTTGGCTTGTAACACTGCGCTGTGATTACATCACTCTATGTGTGCATTGCGAGTCGTTCCACCGTGAATTAGAAGGGGAAAAAACCCAAAAGGTTTTGAGTTGGGTCAGTGAGCATGTCTCAAAATCCTGCATTTACTGTTAATTTTGTGGGTGGAAAAGGAAAAATTGCTCATTTTTTTTTTTTAAAACGTGATAAGGAGGGGGCCCACCCAGAACTCTGTTCTTTTTTATTCCCTTGTGCAGGGCCCATGTTGAGTAATATAGCATCCAAGCATCATGGTAAAATGTTGTGGGATCCCCCCAAGCCTGGGAGTCGAGGGGACATAACCAATCTTCCCCCTCTCCTCCTCCCCCTCCTGAAATCTTGCCAACCTTTTCCACGAAGGGTAATCAGTACCGGTGGTGTCCACCTTCCTCCCCACCCCTCCCCTTCATTCCTCATCCTTACCATCCCCAAGCCCTGGAGTCCATGCGCCTACTGGTGTTTAACGCGCCTGCCCCCACCTTGCCCTTTGAAACTCCTAAAGAAGACCGATACAATTTGCGAAACAACCCCTCTATCCCTCCACCTGACTTTTAAATACTGTCAGCAGCTACACTCTCTCACTTTTTCACAAGTGCTCTTGGGGAAAACCCTTTGATTCAATCTGTCCTTAAAAAACCCACACTTTTAAAACCATTGCCTCTCCGCGCCTCCCCTGAAAAAGTTTCCCAAATTGCTCATTCCCCTTAATTTGATAGCAAAAAAAATACCGTCTCCCCTCTCTTTCACATAATATTGCAACATCATTCTCTTTGTCCTCTCGTCTACACCCCGCTCCCTCCAAACCATCCTTAACTCTGCCGGGCCCGGGGTTCACCTCTCTCCTTAAAACCCTCTGCCCCCCTCCTCAGCCAATCCCTGCACTGTCTACCCATTACCCAGCGAATCCAGTTGAAGTTAATAATCTTGACCTACAAGGCTTCTCCAAAACCTATCCCTCCAAACATCTCTGCCTTAATCTCTAGAATACCTCGCAATCTCCGCTCCTCAACAGGACGTTTTTTCTCTGCTCCCTTTACCAGCTCCTCACATTACCGTCTCCCACAAGACTTTCCCATGCCTGGAACTCTGGAACTCACTGCCCAAACACATCAGACCCCTACACCCCCCCCAATCTCACTAGCCTTAAAAGCAACCTGAAAACCCAGCTCACCAGGATTGCCTAAAACCAACATTAACCGTGTTGCACTGCTCCATTCCCAAACACATGTCTGTCCCTCACCTTCTGTCTCCTTCCCTCTTTCCCCTTAGACTTAAGCCCTCAAAGCCGTAGCCCCCTCATCCCTCTGTACCAATTGTTGGTTACTTATAGTCCACTTTAACTTGTTTTTGTCCAATGTCATTTATAGTACACAACCTCGAATGGTAACAGCGCTCTGAGGAATTGAGGGGGCGCTCTAAAAGAAATAATAGTAATAACAGATCAGGCCTTCTACATATCCAGTGAAGTAAAGGCTCTAATGTCTGCTCCCCCCATCATTGCTGGACCTGCTGTCGCTGAGTCCCTACACTTGTTCCAATAAAAATAAAACCAGAATGGTGACCTGCTGACAAGGTACATCGTTCCACACTGACCATATTGGTGTGCGAATGCTGGACAGTTTGAGTTAAGACCTCGAGCCTTCCACAGCAAAGATCAAGACCTGGTTAGCACTTGAGGAAATTCCTGCTCAAACAATGTTCATGATGTGTGCATAATGGCAAGGGATGTGCGTAAGTCTTAAATATCTTAAAGGCAGCAAGGAGATTGCTCCCGTTTGTCGCACACAACCTGCCTGGTGCCAGGTTTTTTAGCAATCAGCCACTAGTTGGTCTGAGTGCGCAGAGCCATCCCCAGCCTCTTTGACCTTTGTGTTGACGTCAAGAAAAATTGATTCAGAACTGCCTGGTTTCTCTTGGCACTTGATGCAACCCGTCGAGGTTGGGGATCTGGACTCCTGCACCATCCCGTTTAAGTGTTGAAGAAGTGACGCCCAGACCCATCACCCTAGACACACAGTCATCCACAGCTACTCCACCCAGTGATCGAGTCAAGTGATATGTAACGGCCCTTGACCGTCGCTTACTAGTCCATGTATCTGTAGTGAGATGGACTTTGGTTGGAACAGATGCAGCCAAGTGCGAGATCATTCTCAATGTTTGAAGTGGGCCTATCGAAGGGACAGCATTTCTGGTGAAGAAATGCCTGCTCCACCATCTGATAATTGGGGCATGCCAGAGCCATTACATGGTGGAACCATCTGTGTGATCCATCAGCGCGGAAAGGCAATATATCCAAGGCCAAAAGCCAGCAATGCCGACAACCAGGCTTTTAGCTGTTGGGATGTGTTGGTGAAGAAAATCCTTCATTTCTTATGCTCGCCACACCAGTTACCAAAGAAGTTGGCTGCTGTAAAGAACTTCTCATGTAGTGGAAACCGGAACCTCGTTGTCCCATATTGCCAATGTTCTCGCTGCCACTAATGGTACTGCCACCATGTAGTGGAAACCAAAACCCTCGCAGTTCCCAAGAAGGTAAAAACCACTGCCAATGTTGTCGCTTCCACCAATGGTACTGCCAACCTAATGTAGTGGAGACCGAAACTCGCTGTTCCCGCACTGTCATTGTCTCGCAGCCACCAATGGTACTGCATGTCTAATCTAGTCCAGTCTACAGAGGCGTAACATTGGAAGTCTTGGTCCCTGTTCAATACAGTGATAGGGCTCCTGCCATTTACCATGTCCATTTCCAATACCGTGTCTTCTTATTTGTCCAAGGGGCCCAGTAGCAGCTGCTACGCTGCATCTCCTATGGCGATACTCTGTCCTCATCTTTTCAGTTAAACACTAGAACTACTGATGGAGAGTCATTTTGACTCCTTTCGTTTTTTTATTTCTCTTCGTGTTACTACATTTATTCAGAATACCGGCCATAGAAACTCGGTGACTTTTCTCAAATATGATGTGAAAAAAGATTTTGTGATAATATATAATTTTGGTGAAAAATATTGCGCGTTTTATTTTATCAAATTTACCAAGAACTACTGAAGAGTTCATTTTGACCCCCACTATAATTTTTGATGGTCCTTTTGTGTCACTAATTGTTGCTATATAAGTTTTGTTCATAATTTTTTCACTCTGTGTTATCTACCCTGATGTTCATATAGATTAAGTTCCAATTTACATGTCAACTTTTTAACATTTTTCCATTGTGTTTTACCTCTTGTATACTGTGTAATGCTGAACAAAATAGCTTGATTTACTCAGCTCTTCTTATGCAAAGTGAAGGGAGGTGTTTTTCTAAGGTTCTAGCAGGAGACAGTATTCCTGATAGTAAATTTACTATCAGTTCATCTGAGAGACAAATAGACAGACGCATACAATACGAGCTCTGAAGACTCATACAGTTATGAATTGTTTTATAGAAATAGTTAGTCAGCCTGTCAACTGATTCAGCCCACCTGACTTTGATGTGGCAGACAGTTATTATTACCTTTTAGTTTTCATCTTCATTTCAATTTTTCAGCAGGGGTAACTATATAGAATTATGGAATTTGTGAGGAATATGAGAAAGACGTTTGATATACGCCTCATGATATTCTGGCTACTTTGCAATCCATACCGGAGAATGAATCGGAAAATCAATTGCAGAACATGTAATTTGATTCTCAGTGGATGAGAAATTCATTCCTCAGAACATATCAAGTGAATCTGAAGAACTCAGAAGGAACAAATCCATAAGGAAAAGTGTTATGTGTAATTTATTTGATTTCTTCCACACACTGAGTTAGGGCCTGTGCACACTAGCAGAATTCTGGCTGAATAGCCATCTGTGATATTCTATGCCGCAATACACCGTATTTTCTGCCCGCTCATGAGCCTGAAGCTCCGCTCCCTCCGAACCCGGGCTGTGAGCCGCTGTCAGGGACAGAAGCAGCGCTTGCTTACGTGGCAAGCACGGCTCCTTCCCAACAGCGTGCTCCAGACCCGGGTTCGAGCGGAGCATCAGGTATAAACCCGCTCTTACCTACGGAGTCAAGGTACGGGCTGGATTGTTGGTGAGAATAAGCCGTCGCATGTTCCGCCGCTAAAACCAGCCCAGTGTCACGACCCTTACAAAACAAAAATCTAAATATTCATACAACTTTTTTTCCAAAATTCCAAGCACATCAACTGGGATCGGGCTCATCCAGTTATGTGCCTCGTGACCATCCTCCTGTCTTGACAGAAAAGAAAAACCAGCAAAACGGCCCAGAATGAAGAACAACAGGTAACGATGTGCGGCGAATGTAATGCAACAACAAAACACCAGAGAAGCGAAATCAGAAGGAATACTAGTTTCATGAGCGGATGTATTCCCAATGGAAAACCTGTTGAAATGGAGAAACACCTTGCCTGGTAGCCGGGACAACAGCCAAAATATTCTTCGAGAAGCACCTGGCCCTACAGGATAACCCAGAGAGAAATAAAATTATCGCAATTCCTATTGAGCGCATGGCTTTATATTTTTGATTCATATAAATTTGACACATATAAAGAATGTAACCGCATGCGAAGCCTGCAGGAACAATATTACAGTTTACTCCTATCGATGAGGAGCTAGGATGCATACAATTTTGCGAGATTCTATCTGGCACGAACCGACCACTACCCTCGATGGAGCAGTATTTGGTTAATGACAGGGGAATAACCGTTTGCAAAGCGACAATGTCTAGGTACCGCTTTGTTGAAATTATGAGGTTTCTTAAAGAAATCTTTTGATGAGAAAACCTACTCTAAACAAATTCCTGACTCGAGAGACTGCAAACGGATCAAGTTTAGCTCTATAATCCTACTGTGTGGGACAGTTTACTTGAAAATTGTATTGCGTGATACAAACCTGGCCCAAACAAAACGGTGGATGAGCAACTTTTCCCACAGCAAAACTAGGTGCCATTCACGCAGTACATGCCTTCCAAACCAGAAAAATATGGCCACAAATATTGGCTAGCTTATGATAAGGATAGCAAATATCTGTCAAATGGCTTCCCTTATCTAGGCAAAATGACACCACGCCGTGCTGAGGACCGTTTTTAGCTGACCATGGGTAAGAAGTTATTGGACCCGTCTATTGAAAAAGGTCGCAATGTTACAACCATAATTAATATTTACTTCAGTAAAAATAGCTAAACGCTAAAAAGCAAAGGAGACAACCATCGTGGGAACACTGAAGAAGATAAGGCAGAAGTGCCTAAAGAAATAAAATCCATGAACGAGGAATTGTACAACCCTAAAAGTGTTTAGAATGAAGACAATTTTACACTTGCAGTATAATTATCACGGAAAGGTTCAACAAAAATTGGCCATTTTTAAGTTCAGTTCCATCCAGATTTGTTGTGTGCGTCGATTCCAGCTAAAAAAAAACTCAGAAACGGTAAAGTCTTTGCAATGTAAACAAAAATATGATTGTAGATTAGTGATCAGATGGCACGAAAATATACCACACGAACCTGCACAAGGAGATGGCCTGTTCAAGCATTGAAAATGCCTAGACATTTGCGGGTAATCAAAGCATTGATAATATTTCAAAGGCGATTACCCCACCAAAAAATGTCACGCAAAAGCATTTTTGCAAACCTTGTGAGAGAGTTGAGTGGTCCTTATGACACAGATAGAAAAGGTGATCCACGTCCCAAGATTATAACAATGCTCAGAAGTGATGGTTCAAACAAAAAATTTGCCAAGAATCAAAGAGAAGTGCAAGAAAAATATGATCTGTGCGGCAATTGTAAGACGTTGTGTATAGTCTAAGTGTGGTCAATTGTACTGCATAAATCCAAAGCAATGCCTAAAATGCAAAACACAAAATTTAGAAGGGAATTTCTGCGCCATATTTTCATTTTTATGCTCCTCCACTCTACATTTTCTCTGCTTTTTGTTCTTCAGATGTTGTTTATTATGTTGCACTTGAAGAAAAAAAATGTTTGAAAACGTCAATTATATTTTATTGTTCATTTCTGTAGAAAATAAGAAAGCAGAAAAAAAAAACAATCAAAAAGCATTTACTTGTTGATCTCACCAATAATATTACACTTACAAAAATATAATTATTAATAAATACCCACAAATGAAACTCTAAAAATAAACGAAAACAAGCAAGGAGTCAAAATGACTCCTTTCAGTAGTTCTAGGCTGGGGTCAACGAGTCCAGTAGTCCTAGTGTTGTAAAAAATTAAAAAAATTAATTATTTATTAGCCTTTCAATTTTTTTTTCACTAAGTATTCCACACGAATCCATTTTACCTCTTATGGAAGGTAATTGAGGCTTATCCTCAACCTGGTCAGTTTAAAAATTCACCGAACATCACGTCCCATTGACTTTAATGGGGGTTCGAAATTCGAGTCTAATTCACTCGAACTTCGAAACAAACTTTTCAAATTCGAAAGTTTGACTTGATCTCACACTTTTTAACGTCGCTCATTACAAATTTTCAACCCTGATTGAGGCCAAACATACACTCTTTTGGCTGGTGGCAGGTAAATTGGGTGCTTATAAAGACATTCAACTTTTCTATCATTAACTACTAACGTCTAATGAGGGGAAGGGTTTATTCACACTTTTTCAAGTCCCTTTCAGATAACAAGTTGCATCGTCTCAGTCCACGTAGTCAACTGGGAGGAAGAATAACGTTACTACCATCCCTCACACAGAAGCTTACAGAGTGGAAAGACAGTTAACAAAAACAGACATGTATATAGGGAAGAGTTAAAAAAAATGAAATCTATAATATATAATCTAGTCCCCAAAAAAAAAATAAAATTAGGGCTTGAAAATAGAAATGTGATGCCAGATTCATCAGGGAAGTTAATCAATAATGTCCTATAAAATCTTTAAAAGAATCATCCATCCCCCCCCCCCTTCTCATAATTAAGCTTTAAACTCTATCTGATTTCAGCAACCACCAGATTGAACTTCGATAAGCTTAAAGACCATAACTCAATTCAATGAAAAACTGTATACAAGGTCTTTCATGGTAGGGACCAAAGACAGATCTTTTTTCATTTAAATCTATGGCAAAGAAGGAATTTGTAGCTGTGGAGGCGAAAAAGAATAAATACAGACGCCTCTATACAGAATTTTAATGTTAAAAATAATCAATACAAAAAATGGGCATGTTTCCACTTTAAAAATGACAATGATGGTTCACGGGTCCACAATTTTCTGCTCATTTACACTGTTTTATTATACTCTGCTTCAACATAACGAAAGTGGTAGACAGCTACTAAGAACACATTCTGACTTTTGGTATTGGCAGAATATGACTGTTACTATGATTTTATTAATTTGATTTTTATTTCACACTTTGTATTGGAATCCTTTTTTTGGTGCTGGGATGTAACTTGATAATCTGGGATAACATGGGTTATTATGAGGCTTCAAGATGATTGCTGTATATCAACATTGTAATGTGTGCTATGTGCTTTCCTAAGGCTATCTAGAGAAACATAAGACAAAAAAGCAATGTTTCACAGTGTTACTATAAATGACTTTAAAGGGGTTGTCTCACTACACTGATTCATCTTATCTCACTCCTGTTTTCTTGGTTTCACTTTGAATTCAGGGGTGTGTTTCAGCTTCCACTAGCTTCAGTAAAAAGCCAGTCTGATATTATGTCAACCAGTGCTGGCAGCCATCAGGATAGAATCACAAACAGGTCTGTATGATATAGCAACCTTGAGGAAACTGATACCGCCATACAAGAGTGGATATCTAGGAAAGGTTAGGACACTGATAATGACAGAAATTGCAAAGTGACTTGTTTTTGCAAGATCTTTAACATAAAAGGCAATCCTTGTAGTGAGACAACCCCTTTAACACTCTGTGTCTTGCTTTCAGACTTTCTTTCTTACCCTAAAAAGCTGCCCTAGGCAGTTGAGTATCCCACCAAGAGTTTCCCCTACTCCTCTGTAGGACAGTCTGAGCTTGGATAGTTCTTAAAAGCAATACTCACCTGATAATAATTGGTCATGTACTGTATCATCCTAATGATGCTCCCACCTTTGGACCAGCAGTCAATGAACACATGCTGACATTTTTTAAGTTTTGCAGTAAAGAAGAATCAAGGACCCTGTGGGCGCTGCTGGAGTGAACAGTGCTCGTAGATGAAGCAAGATTGTTTTTGACCATGCTGGTGCCTTCATCATATCATAGGTGTACTTTCTTTTTCTATGAAAATGCAGTGAAGAAACAATTGAACTGCAGATAAATATCTCAGATAAACATTGAGTTTCTTTAATGAAATAGCCAATGAAACACAAAGAACACATCCTCAGTCCAGATTCTGAAAAAAAAGGGAGATTATAGATTTCAATCATACATATTTTTAAAAAGTGTCAATATTTTCCCATTTTCATTGCAGTTACAAATGCCTCTCATACACATTGCCTGTAATTGCCATCCATAAATGTACCCACATAACTTCACTTATACGGTCCAGCAACAACAAGGGCAAACTATATTTTCCATGCTTGCTATTACTATCTACCTTGCAGCCATCTGCCTCCTATTAACCACCCTACTATGTCCCTCAGACAAGTTTATATCCACATAAGCTCCTCTCTCCTTCCCTCACTATGACTCATCCCAACTCCCCACGCTATTTCCCTCTTCAACCACCCCAAACCTCCAGCACACATATTACTGCACAAAAACGCAGCTCATATTCATCACTGACCCATCAGCTCGTCCCTCTTTCATTCTCCTGCAGTTCTTCGCTGCAGGGACAATCTCTCCCAACCCCGGACCACCTCCTTTACGCTCATCCCCACCCTCCTCCTCAGCCGGCCATAGAACCCGCAAACACCTGCATGTGCATTCGCTGTAACGCCTTTTTCTGCCCCTTTTTTAATGTGCTACTATGGAACGCCCGATCGCCGTGCTGCAACAAACTGCACGCTGTTCCATACCTTTTTTCTCTCACTCCCTCAAAACCTGCTGCCTCACAGAACCATGGCTCACAATCTGACAGTACCCGCTTCCCTTGCTGCTCTCTACCTATGTGGGCATACCCTCACCCACACCCCCAGACCTGAGTAACAATGCCGGGGGAGGAGTTGGCATAACTTCTCTCGTCCACACTGCACTATACAGTCCTTCCTCCTGCACCCTCCCTCATTTTCCCCTCCTTTGAGGTCCCACACCCTCAACTCTTACATCCATTTCCATCAGAGTCACAGATGTCTACAGACCCCCCCCCGGCCTGCTCGCCACGCTTCACAGAACCGTTCTGGATCAATTTGCGCCTGGCTCCACACTTTCCTCTCTTCTGAAATGCCCAACATCTCATCATTGTGATTTCAACATCCCCATTGATAACCCCATGTCTCCTCTGACTCACAGTTTTCTTTCATTAACCCCTCTCATGGCCCTCTTGCAGTTACTGACTCCCAGACCCACAAGGAAGGAGAACTCTCTGGATCTGGTTCTTTCTGTCAACTTTCCTCAATGTTCAAACTTCACTTAATTCTCCTTATTCTCTCTCTGACCACAATCTTATCTCCTACATTACGCTAAATCTCAGGCCTTCTCTGGACAACCTGCCTCATCCATCCATACAGAAATAAACCGCTCCATTAATACACAGAAACTCCCAGACACCATACATTTACTCACTGTCCCCCAATCTCCTCCCTCTCTCTCCTGTCCAGACCATGCTTGTCAAACGTTACCATGAAACTCTCGCAACCAACCCTGAGGACATGTTGGCATGGGCACACCACCAACATCCGTCACCCCAGAGTCAGTGACGCCCCGCAGCCTTGGCACCACACCTCAGACACGTTTTCCTCCAGCGATGTTCCCAGGTGTGCTGAGCGGCTGTGGAGAAAGTCCCAACAGCTTACCTGCAGACTTTTTCTCCACTACAAAAATTCCATGCTCAGGACTTATCACACTGCCCTTCACTGCGCCCAAAAAAAAAATTTTCCACCTCCCTCATCTCCACACTACACAACAACCCAAAACGTCCTACTTATTGAACCACCTCCACTCCCTCCCTAAGGCCTAAATCGCAGGCTTCGAGTCACTGACCTCTGTGTGCTGAGGACCTGGCCACTCACTTCAAAGAAAAAATTGAAAATACAGTGCAAACATATCTCAGTCCCCACATAATAACCCATCCAGTCCCCTCCCCGCACACGTCCCTAATCAACTCCGCAAGCCCATGACGACCCACACAGAGGAAGAAGTTCCAGGCTTTCACCTGTCTGCTCAGTCCCAAACCGACCTCCTCATACTGACCCCAAATTCCATCCCACCTCGTCAGTCTATTTTCTCCAGCTGTCCTCTCTCAACTTACTGCTATCTGTAACCTCACTCTCTCCACTGGGTTTCTTCCATCCTTCTTCAAAACACACACCATCATACCCCCTTAATAAAAAAGCCCTCTCTGGACCCGTCCTGTGCTGATAACTAACTGACCGACCAGTCTCTAACCTGCCTTCATCTCTAAACTCCTGAACGCCTTGGTCCTATACTCTCGCCTAATCCGCTATCTCTCTGCTAACTCTCTTCTGACTGACCGCTGCAATCCAGGTTTTCCGCACCCAAGCAACTCCACGGAAACTGCCTTAGATATAAGTCTCAAATGCCCTCCTAACAGCAAACTCTCAGGTAACTACTCATTGATGCTCTCTCTTTGATCTCTCAGCGCATTTGACACTGTGGAATCACCAACTTCTCCTCAGCATCTCAGCACCATTGGCCTCCAGAACACCGCTCTCCTTGGTTCTCGTCCTACCTCCACTCCTCTGACCGCCTCCTCAGTGTCTCGTTTTTCTGGTTCCACCTCCTCTCCTCTTCCCTTCCTCATGCTGTTGGGACTTTCCATCAGGAATAATGTTCTAGTCCTCTCCTCTTCTCATTGTACATACAGCCCCCATTGGACAAAACCAACCTAGATTTGGTGCTTCATTTACCATCCTCTATGCGATGACACCCAATTATACACCTCCTCCGTGACATACTCCAGCCTGCTACAAAACTCCAGTGACTGTCCTGTCCGCTGTCTCTGACATCATGTCCTCTCTCACATCTGAAACAAAACCTCACCAAGACTGAACTTCTTTCTATCCGCCATCTACTAACCCAGCCCCCCCCTGCTATTTCTGTCTCTGTGTATTGAGGTACCACATCACCATTAACTCCTAGGCAGCAGGACCCCTGTCCTAGGGGTTTTATGGATTCTGATCTAACCTTCTTTCCATATAACCAATTCCCTTGCCCGCTCCCCCTGTCACCTGCACCTCAAAAAATATCTCCAGAAATCCGTCCCATTTCTCACTGTGGATAACGACTCAAACTCTCCATTAAACAGCTCTTATTCATTTCTCGTCTGGACTACTGCAACTCCTTGCTTTCGTCCCCTCTCAGCAAACTCTCCCCTCTCCAACCTGTCCCCAATGCAAGCAGCCAGCTGTCTTTCCTCCCAGCCTGCTATACTGAAGCCGTCTACCCTGTGTCAGTCACTGGCACTGGTTGCCCATCCCAGTACAGGATACAGTATACAACTCAGCATCTCACCCATAAAGCTCTCTCCACAGCGCTGCTCCTCCCCTACTCTCCTCCCTATTCTCTGTTCTACCGGTTCCCTATCCCCGTGGCTCTCCCCGCTCCAGCTGATGATTTGTCAGACTACCATTCCTTCAATCATCCGAACCTCCATCCCCCTAACAAGATCACACGTGCGGCACCATTCTCTGGAATATGCTACCAACGCGAGGCGATCGGCACATTCACAACCCTCACAGTTTTTAAAAGAGGGCCCTGAAAAATACATCTTCCTCATCTGTCCCCAAAATCCCTAATACTGCTTATCACACAATCTGTCACTCCCTGCACTTGGGGCACTCAAACAAGGCCACTTATCTGCATATAGATTGAGTACAGTCTTGGTGGCAGGTTGCCATCCATTTTCCATGTAAACCAACCCGCAAATTTAAGAAACATGGGACCGGACCAATGTTAAACTTTGCCTTCTTACGTATTTTCACCCATACACCCGAATAGATTGTAAGCTCTCACGCAGAGCAGAGGCCCACACACCTAGTGTCACATATGTAAGTACTTTTAATGTGTAATGACTGTATGTTTACCCTTGATTTTGTAAAGTGCTGCGGAATATGTTGGCGCTATAGAAATAAAGATTATTATTATTATTATTATTATTATTTTCCAGCTTCTTGTTTAAAATGTTCCTCCTTTCTCTGCTTCTGTCTCTCCCATGGATCTGTCATGAGTAATTGCACTTCCTACCGGGAGCATTAAGACATGGTTAATTTTCCAGCACCTCCTAAGACTTTCAAGACTGAATGAAATGTGTAGGTAAGCTCCTAGAGTAGAAGCACTGACCCTAGGATTTATTTAATCCTAACACATATAGGTTGTTGGTGTTTTCAGCATTTTTCCTTGGACTTGAAATATTTCTTTACTGGAGTGTCCTGAAGTCCTTCAATTTTTAGATGCATTCACATCACATTCTGGCAGCCCATTTGTGGTGTCCATCGGGGTACCGTAATAATGTATGGATATAACACTACCAGATAATGTCTACCATGTTTTGGTCTCTCCTATGCATAAATGGCATACATTCAATTAATAGGGCAAGCATAATCCAGTTAGGACTATGTTTTCCCTGTAGAAGTCCATAGCCTTATTGTGGTATCCGTTGAAATACATTTTTATGGTACCTAAAAAAATACCACAAGAGGCATATATACCTACCTAGAGGGGGTGTATATATCTACCTAGAGGGGGTGTATATATCTACCTACAGTAGGCTTATATACCTGTCTACCTAATAGGGGCTTCTATACATATTTACAGCTGGCCTCTTTATCTACCTACCAACTGGGGGTCTATATAACTACTTACCCAAAGGTTATGTACCAACCTACATACAAGGGACTTATACATATCTACCTACTTCCAGGGAGTCTATATACCTACCTACCTACCTATAAGGGCCCTATAGACCTGTCCACCTACTTTCAGGCGCCTATATACCTAGCTAAGAGGGCCTTTATTCCTATCTATCTAAAGGGGGCCTATATATCTACTCACCTATCTACAGGGGACACATATAACTACCGACCAGAGCCTTATATTCCTATCTATGAAGGGGACTATATAATTATCTATATACCTAATGGGGATCTAGGTACCTATCTATTTTTTGGGCCCAAAGAAATTTAAACAAAAAAAAACCCCAAAACTCCACTAATAATCAAATAGGAAGAAACCTACAATGGGTACATATATCCCCCGGGTATACCATAATATTTTAATAACCAAACCACAAAAAAATGGGGATAAAATCCTAAAGGGAAATTAAAAAATAAAACTTTAAACCCTTTTTTAATATACAACAATTTAAAAAAAAATTACATAGTCGATTTCTTAAAAAAAGTGCTCACACATAAAAATAAAAATAACAATACCAAACAAACCCCCAAACCAAAAAAAACACTACCCAGCCAAAAAAAATGGGGGTAATTGCCCTGAATTTAAAGGGCGTCCCCAACCACGAACCTCCTAAAATCACCCTGGGGGTTTCGAATTTTAACTATCTAAATTTTTGAAAACCAAAAATTTTTTTAAAACATATATAATCCCCTAAAGGGACACTTTAAAAATTTCAACAAAGTAAATCCTAGCGTATGTTAAAATTTAAAAACAATCCCAAAACGCGGTACACCCACTAGCTTTTCCCATTTCGTTTTTCCCTCAAAAAATCATGATTTAACAGGGGAACACAAAAAAGCGTGTACAGACTTGAATATGTTATAGTATATGCCAATAGGTTCAATGAATGGATCATCTAAATGCTCAAATATGTTATAATATATGCCCACAAATATAATACATAAAGCCACATAAACAACAAACTCACGACTCCTATGATACGTATTATGTTTGACACACTAACCCACCTCATCGCTGTTGGGACCCGGGAGTTTAACATTTTGTTATTCTGGACCCCGGGGTTTTATCACACCTATCTAACTACCGTATATGGGATCGTGAGTTGTTGTTATTTTTTGCTCTATGTATTATATTTGTGGGCATATTTTATAACAATTTGGCTTTTAAAGATGATCCATTCATTGACCTATTACCAATATATTTATAACATATTCTTCTGTACAAAAATTTTTTGTGTTCCCATGAACCTCATATATTTTTGAGGAAAACCATCGGAAACTAGGGGTGTCCGGGTTTGATTGTTATTATATACTACGTTAGGACACTATTTTTAAATATTAATGTACAATGGGATATATATGTATTTTCCAATGGTTTTAAAGGAAGATTTTATATCTTTAATCCCAAGGGTGATTTTGGGAGGTTCGTGTTGAGGAAAGCCCTTATCAGGGCGATTACCCCATTTTTTTGGCTAGTAGGTTTTGTGGTAGGATAGTTTGTATTGTAATTTATTTTTTGTGTGAGCACTATTTTAAGAAATCACTATGTAATTTTTCTTAATTGTAGTATATTAATAAAGGTTAAGTTTTACCTATAGATTTATGTGTCAGTATCTACTGACCTGGTCACTATGTGATGAACCATAAAATCTAAACACTGAAGGTGACCAAATGTAACTTTTTGATATTGGTGATTGAGGATATTTAAAATAAATCTTTTAAAAACCCCACAAATGATTTTTAAAATTTAAAAAGGGGGTATAAGGGGAAAAGAAAGCCCATGAGGTTATACTATAGTCACCATGAGCAACATAGATTAACCATGTAGCCTGGTTTAGTCTAGCTTAGGTATAGTGTCCTGCAAAGGAGCCCAATAATGTAGCAATTTGTGAGATTGTCCTTTTCAGAAAGCTAATAATTTTTCAAAATTATAATTGGTGCTAAATATATCTTCACACGTGCAGCACCGGTCCTATGGAATATGCTACCGCGGGCGTAAGCACATTCCAACCCCAAAGTTTTAAGAGGCCCCCCGAAAAACATTTTCTCACCTGCCTACCAAGACCCCCAAAACTGCAAATCAACCTTCACCCCCCTACACTAGGGCACTCACAGGCACTTATCTGTTTTAGATGTACTGTCAGGGGTGGCGGGTCACCCAATTTCTATGTAAACCACCCTTATTTATGTAACATGGCGGGACCATAGTAAACGACACTTTTTAACCCTTTGTCTCACCTACACCATAAAGATTGAAGCCCCTTTGGGAGCGGGGTCCTCATACCTCTTTTCTCTTTTAAAAAATTTCCCTTTTAAATGGTAAGTCTTATGTACACCCCAATTTTTTAAAGTGCTGCGAATATTTTTGGCGCTATTAAAAAAAAAAAAAATTATTATTATTATTATTCAATGTCAGCTAACTCTGGAATGATTGGAGATTTCTAATATCTCGCAATGGCTTGTTTAGCAGCGTGAAGGCTATGAGCAACTAACATTCGGATTTGAAAGGGAACATTTTCAGTACTTAAGAGGAAAATCGCTAGGCCTGGCTCTTTAGAAATAGGTATGTCACGGAGGCCCCTGCAACCCTCATCCCAGGTCGCGGGCGTATCCGTGACCCGCTGCCGGGCGACGCCGCGACTCGCATGCCGGGGTCCAGTGCCTCGCCCCCTCCCCTGCCCCCTTAACACTTACCCCCGGCCACGCTCCTGCTCAGTCTCTTTTCCCGCGGCGTGCGCCCCTCCCTATGTGGCGCGGGGCCGCATGTTAAATTTAAAGGGCCCCGCACCAAATTAATTGCTTTGCCGGCCCGCGCCCTTTTAAAGCCCCTCTTCCTGGTTACCCAATAGAAAGACTGCTGGGTGAATTTAACAAAAATTTATTCACAATAGTGAAGTCAGGATCTACTACTCAAACAGATTATTATATATACTCAATAAATGCACCGGCGCTGTCGTAGCTACAGGGCTGAGAGAAACACATTATATAGCGGTACACATGACAGAGAAGGAGCAGAAAAGATGAAAGGGGGCCAGAAAACAAGAACATATGCTACACTACACTACACAACAACCCAAAACGCCTCTTTGCACCTTCCCCCCCTCCTAAGGGCCTAAAGCCCAGGCTCCGGTCACGACCTCTGTGCTGAAGACCTGGCCAATCACTTCAAAAACAAAATTGAAAATACCGGGCAAAACATCACATCACAATCCCCAAAAAAACCCATCCCGTCCCTCCCCCAAAGTCCTCTAAAACTACTCTCACCCTTGACCCACGACAAGGAAACGTGTCCCCTTCTCCTTGTCCGCTCGTAAACCCCCCACCTGCCACTGACCCCTTCCATCCCACCCTCCCAGTCTATTTTTCCAGCTGTCCTCTCTCACCTTACCTATCGTAACCTCTCCCTCCACTAACTTTCCCCTCTTCCTTTAAACACGCCATCATAACCCCTTACAAAAAAACCCTCTCTGGGCCCGTCCGTGCTGATAAATACCGACCAGTCCTAACCTGCCCTTCATCTCTTACTCCTGAAACGCTTGGTCTACCCGCCTAATCCACTATCTCTCTGCAACTCTCTTCTTGACCCGCCAAAACAGGTTTCCGCAAACCCCCACTCCCACAAAATGCCTTATTTAAAGTCTCAAATTACCTCCTAACAGCAAAATCTCAGGGTAACTATCATTTTGCTTCTCTTGGGTCTCTCTCACATTTGACACTGTGGGTCACCAACTTCTCCTCACATCCCAGCACCATGGGCCCCCAGGGCCCGCCTCGCTTGTTCTCGTCCTACCTCTCTGACCGCTCCTTCAGTGTCTCTTTTCTGGTTCACCCCTCCTCTCCTCTTCCCTTGCTGTTGGAGTTCCTCAGGGATCATTTTTAGG
>JAODAL010067968.1:0-17042 GCA_025379985.1 Phyllomedusa bahiana
ACCTTGACAGATATGCCAATGTCCATTTTTTTCAAATGGGGGTTTTGGAAAGAACTCCTTTTTCCGCGCACTTTTTAATCTGGGGGTCATGCAGGAGTGGGGCTCATGCTGTGGCCCAGGACAGGTATAGTCAATGTCCAGTGAAATTTAAAATGGTGGTTCAAAGACTCCTTTTTCCCAGCATTTTTTAAATCTGTGGGCCCAGCACGGTTAATGGTCATTCTGCGATACAGGACATATATAGTTAATGTCCAGTGAAACTAAAATGGTGGTTGAAAGACTCCTTTTTCCGGCACTTTTTAAATCTGGCAGTCATGCAGGTTTGGGGCTCATGTTTGTGGCCCAGGACAGGTATAGTCAATGTCCAGTGAAACTAAAATGGTGGTTCAAAGACTCCTTTTCCCCAGCACTTTTTAATCTGTGGGTCAGACAGTTTTAATTGTCATTCTGCGATACAGGACAGATATAGTCAATGTCCAGTTCAACTAAAATGGTGGTTGAAAGACTCATTTTTTCGGCACTTTTTAAATCTGGGGGTCATGCAGGTTTGGGGCTCATGCTGCGGTCCAGGACAGGGATATTCAATGTCCAGTTCAAGTAAAATGATGGTTCAAAATCATTACGGCCTTCTGGCACTTTTTAATTTGTGGGTGATGCAGGTTTAAGGGTAATGCTGTGGTACAAGACAGGGATAGTGAATTGTCTGTGAGTTTTTTTCTGTGGCTTTTATAACCTAAGTGTGTTGCCTAGATGTAGCACGTATCCATTTGACTGTTGTGGATTTTAAATTTCCCAGCTTCTCCAGCCCTGTTGGGTGTAAAATGAAGGGTTGTTGCTCTTCCATAGACTTTAATGGTGATCGGCGATAATCTATTATCGACTATCGGAAATCGTCTTGATAATTGCCGATATCGACTATCGACCCGATGACAATAGTCAACGTAATCGCTCATCACTAATTAACAGGCCTCAATTGTTTGATGCTGTTCAAATATTGTTTTACAGAAAATCAGACACAACACTCTAAGCAAAAGGACATTCAAATTAACAGAACGCTGTACTAGGAATTTCTAGAACAGAAATCTCCAATCAGTGCCAGAAGGGTTTGGCCCCTCCAAAGATCCCTTTTTTCTGGAACTTAGAAGTCGTCCAATATCCCTGACTTGACCAATGTGATCTTCTCACATGTATCCGTGGTTCATCAGAATATTTTTCTCATTGGTTTTCTCTCTTGAATGGGTTGTCCACTCAATTTTTGTTTGTAATTACTAGTTATTTTTACTAGCTATTCCCATCAACTTACTTTTGGGTTAGGAGATAGGAACGACATGTCCATAAAGAATGGAGAGGTGGGCATGCATGCTCAGGTGAGCTCAGTTAAACGCAGAGCTCCCATGGAGATGATTGGAGAGTTCTGCGCATGCGTGGCCCCTTCTTCATTATACATAGAGAAGTTCATAAGACCCTTCTTACATCCTGCTGATATTTTATTAATATCTGAAATGGGAATACTGTTGCACTAACACAACAAAAAATGCTTTTCAACTTAACACCATTCAAGCGCTGCACTGGCTGGCTGTGTCTTTGTTTACGTTTGGCTGCGGGTGACTAATGCACCCAATCAGTGGCTTCAGAAGTCATGTGCCACTCCGTGGACATGACCACTTGTGAACTGTGATGTCAAGGGTATGGCAGATGACCACTGATTGACAGCGGTCACGCTCCATTCACAACAACCAGATATAAACAGGCAGTGAGAGGCCTCACCAAAAGCGTCATCACTGGAACAATGGTAAGTGGTAAGAGTGTATATATATTCTATTTTCTAATTGCAACAGCAGTTTTATAAAAATAAAGAATTGAAATGGATAACTCCTCTAAGCAGAAAGTTCCCATGCAGCACATTTGTTGCAGTAAATTCCAGATATATAAATCAGGTTGTCTTTGCAAATTTCCAGTTGAATCGGACAAACAAAAACATTTCTTTTTTTTTTATAACTGTATATTTATTAATAATTTTTCAACATAAGACATAGAAAATATCTTGACATTTGTCATATTATGAAACAGCCACATACGGAAAACATACCACATTTTTTGAAGGCACCCTGAGAAGGCGAGTAAAAGCAGCTTTTCCAATCAACATTTCCTAGTATGCAAAACCCATCAGTATAATATCCAGGAATCGGTAAACATCGCTAACTCACAGTCATCAGGGAAGCGTTATTGCCATTATACAAGACAAGGACAGCATTACAGTAGGGGATAGCACAAGAGGATGGGGTGGAGGGGAGGGGGGGGACAGAAGGGTGTTGCCATGAGTATTCAGCTCACAAAGGGTAGGAGATGGAGAACACATCCCAAGCCGACCATAACTTTATAAAATTTATGTCAAACTGTTATTCAAGGTTGCCGATAGATATTCCATTCGGCGAACTTCCCTGACTCGTTGGTATAGTTCGCTAATTGAGGGAGGGAAAGTCTGCCCCACATTCCCGAGATTAAACACCTTTGCAGCAGTAAAAAACGTGTCTCATCAGAGTGCCCTTGGGCTTAGACAGGCCCGACACCGGACTGTTAAGCAAGTAGGTGAGTGGGTTATGGGTATCCCCCACACCGAGGAGGTCGGCGAGGAAGTCCCGACATGAGGCCCAAAAGGGAGAAGGATCGGGCAGTCCCAAAAGATATGTGGGAGCGTGCCTACCGCACGGTTACACCGCCAGCACATGAAAGGAATCTGTGGGTTCCATTTATGTAAGACATCAGGGGTGTGGTACCAGAACAACAAAAATTTTATACAAATTCCCCCCTGTGGGTGATACTTTCGGAGGACTTCGCCGCCGCCCCCCCCAAATGGCCTGCCAAGTCGCATAGGGAAGCGCCCTGCCAAGATATGATTCCCATCTTGACATGTATTTATGCCTTAGTTCCTTATCAGGGGCTGGATTCTGAGAATTGCATATATTGCAGAGATGAGCCCTTTTGTGGATACCCCAGCTTTGCACAACATCTAAAATTTGAGTAGGCGGCGAAAGTCTGTTAGTGCCAAGATTGAGGAGAGGAGGTGGGTAATTTGAAGGTAATGGAAGCTCGAGCGGGGAGGGAGGTCGTATTAAGTCTGGGGGTCTGGAACGGGATCAGTTTTCTATCTCTGCCTCCGTGATGTCCAACAAATCTGAACAAGTCATGCCCCAGCCAAGGTCGAGCGAAAAGCCCAGACGAACTTCCCGGTAAGAGAGGGGTGCATAAAAAGGAGGACATCGGTGAGGCCTTAGAGGCAAGCGTAATTTGGGTCGGCAGTATTTCCAGATCTGTAGCGTGAATCTGATGGGTCCAGCAACGGGCTACCTCTGGGAGGGGACGAGAGTGCCACAGGAATGCATTGGGATGCGTAGGGGCCAGCCATAATTTTTCTATCCCCTGCCACTTGGAGTAGGCTCTTAACGAGGACCATGCGGGTTTTGCGCCGCAGGTGGGTAGACAAGTAGTAGTTCGGGATATTGGGTACTGCTAGGCCTCCTCTCTGTTTACTGGCCATCAACACCTTTTTTGGGACACTCTGTGGCGCCCTTGTGCCCATACGAAGTTTAGTATTGCTGCTTGCAATGATCTTAGTTCGGCCAGGGGGACTGCCACGGAAGAGTCTAAAATAATAAAGGGAGTTTAGGAAGAATGTCTATCTTGACAGAAATAATCCTGCCCGAAAAATGAAATGGGAAGGATTTCCCCACTTCAGGAGAAGGCCCCTCAGTTCTCTAAATAGTGGGGGATAGTTAATCTTATATAGTGTTTCATATCGTTTTTGTTATTTGAATTCCTAAGTACTTAAGCGAAGTCTTCCAAGGTATGAAAAGTTGCTTTTAAGGGAGACTGATATAGTCGGTGGTAAATTAATGGGGAGGGCCTCCGATTTTGAGGAATTGTCTTTATAGCCGGACACTATCCCAAAAGTTCTTAGCAGGCAGTGGAGGTTGGGGAGGCTAGTATGTGGGGCCGTAAGAGTTAGGAGGATTTTCGTCCGCGAACAAGGGACAGTTTTGAATTCTTTATCCCTACCCTAATCCCCCTATATCGGGTTGGCCCTTATAGCTGCCGCCAGTGGCTCTATGCACAGGGCAAATAGGAGAGGGGACAAGGGACATCCCTGTCTGGGTTCGTTCTTTATCCGGAACCTTTTGGACGGCAATAGGTAAATTTAAAATCATTGCCGAGGGCGTAGCATAAAGGCCTCGAATCGCGGTCAAGAAGGCGCCCGAGAAGCAATTGCCGACAAGGTCTAAAACATGAAAGGCCAGTTTAGCCTATAAAAGGGCCCTTTTTCTGCATCAAGCTAAGGATAAGTGCCTGTTGATTTTGGGTGTTCCCAATTTCTATTAGGTCACTGGTCCGCCTAGTGTTCCCCCCCCCCTGTCTAAATGGGACAAATCCCACCTGGGTCTCTGTGAATAGAGAAGGGAGCCATTGATTTAAGCCTTTAGCCAGGATTTTTGTGTAAATTTTTTAGATCTGAATTAAGAAGTGCTATAAGGCCGGTAACTGGCACGTCTGCAGGTCCTTTCCCCGGCTTATGGATGAGGGAGATGGGGGAGAGGGTCATAGATTCTGGTAGAGGGGAACCCCCCAAAAAGGAATTAAACAAATTGGAGCATGTGGGGAGAAGAGTTTCGGAATACACTTTGTAATATATATATGGAAGGCCATCTGGGCCGGGGGCCCTTTCCCCTGAAGGAGTTGTTTCAGGACATCCTTTTAGTTCCTCCATATCAATAGGGGCATTGAGAAGGTCATGAGCTAGGCGGAGGGAGGGAGGGGCATTTTTGCAGAAAGTCCTTTAAAATTTGCTTCTGTAGCCTCATTTTGGGCAATTCTGGTGGGGAGAGTACAATTTGAAAAGAAATTGGGAAATGTCGGCCATCGTTTTCGGGCCCAAAAATGCAATGTCCCTGTATGGTCACGAAGGGGCGGATGGCATGGATTTCACAAATCTCTTTTAAGCTGCTTAGCCAAAATCGTATGGGCCTTATTGCCAAAGGTATAAAATCGCTGCCTTTGAGTACACCAACAGTTTTTTACCCTACGCGTGGCTAATCCTTTAGGTCCTGCCGAGTTGCCACTATACGACGCAGGGTCGTTACACTTGGATGCATAGTCATCCTTCTCTCGAGGGATCCCTGAGGAGGGTGCGGAGAGTCAGATTTCTCCTCTTGCTATCTCTTTGAGTCTAGAGCCTAATGCAATGCAATGACCCCGGAATACAGCTTTTATGAGCCTCCCAAAGGGAAGAGAGAGAGGATACCGTGCCTGTATTGAGCTCAAAATAAGAGGCAAGCGCGCTTTGCACTTTTGCCTATTTTGGCCTGGTTTTTGACTAGAGCTTCATTTAATCTCCAATGGGGCATGAACGCCAAGGGATTCCTGGGGTCAAGCTCGACCATGACCGGGCATGATCCGGACCATTAAAGATCGGCTCAATTTGGAGCCTTTCAGCAGTCGGAAGAGTTAGAATGTTGCCAAAAAAGTAGTCTTTCTGGGGTGGGATTTATGCGGTTGGAGTAAAAGGTGAATTCCCTGTCCCTTGGGGGGGCCCACTTCTCCCCAGATCATAAAGGGAGTGTGCTCTATTTGCCTTACGGAAGGCCTAGACAACCTATTCTGGGCTGGGGGAATTTCCCCTGAGGGGGCGGCCCTATCCATGGTGTCTGAGAAGGTCAGGTTGAAGTCACCTCCCAACAGTAGGGGGAGGGTGGGGAAATTTTGAAAGTTTGGCAAGGACCCTGTTCAAAAAGGACACCGTGAGGTGTTAGGGGCATTTGATATTGCATAGCCAACAGGTTTGCCGTACAAAATGGCCTTAGAAAAAATATACTGCCCGCGGGTCAATATTGAGATGTCGTGACCTGCATGGGGCATGAGTTGGGCTATCAAATATGGCCCCCGCCCCTTCTTTCGTTCATAAACCCCGAAAAGGCCGTTGAATAGTAGCGCTTTGCAAAGTTAAAGGATCCCGTGGAATTGTAGTGGGTACTCCTGAAAAAAAACAATACCGCTTTCAGGTTTTTGGGATTCCTGGAGCGCTAATCGCCTCTTCAAAATTAGAATTCAGGCCCTTAACGTTTAGTGTTCAGACACCTAACTAAAATGTTTATCTAAAGGATGCGGGTCGCCCCGGGTTGGGACAGCAAGTACCTTAGATAAATGAGCTGCCAGATATGGCCGAGAAGGGAGAAGGGCGGGTTTGGGAAGGAAACCCAGGGGGAGGGGAAGACACAGACACCACAAATATAAAACAAGGAACAAAGGCCCAAATCTCAAACCAGTAATCAAACTGGCAAAACTAGAAAACCAGAGAGCTAAGCAGCTCAGTAAAAAAGGGTGGGGTGGGGGGCGAAAAGAAACCCCCAGAATGGTGGCGTCTCTGGTTTGGGGAGGCTCGGGAGGTTAGTCCCAATAAAAGGGACCTGAGGAGACCTCCCAGTGGGGGGCCCAAAATAACGGGACCACAGCAGGGGATTCCCCCCTCCGTACCGAGAAAAAAGGTTTACGCGCCCAGTAGCGGCGCAAACAGGAGGAGGTCCGCAGGTGACTTATCCAAAACCAAGGGGATATAATGTATGAAGAACCCACAAAAACCTCAATATAAGAAACAGCTACCGCTTAAAACCGCTAAACATGGCAGTAGCAAAAAATTAGTGAACCCAGCCTTGCGAATATGGGGACGATTCACTTGTGAATGATGGGGCAGTGGGGAACAGCCAAGCAGATGTAACTATTTGGCCCGGCCGTGGGACAAGACCCGTTTCAGCGCGGTGGACTGCGCCTGGCTTTGTGGGCCGGAGGGGACCCCTTAGGAGAGTGTCCTTTGGCAGACGAGACAGAGTGCCACACCGGTGGCGGGGGCAACACAGCCAATTCCCAATCCTCTATAACCGGAACAGGATCTTTAGCGCTTTGCAAAAGCCAGGAAGGTCTTGCAGTGTCTTAAGTGTATGAGTTTCCCCTCAGAACGCGCATTCAGAGCAAAGGGGAAAAGCCATCTATATGGAATGTGTCTCTCTGTGAGGATGGCGGAGGAGTGGCTTAAGGTGACGGCGCTTTTGAAGATGTGCAGGATAAGTTCCTGAAATAACTGGGTGCTGACCCCTGGAACTGAATATGGCGCCAGCTTCCTAGGCTTTCTCCATGATCGCCTCCCTTTTCTGTGTAATCGGGAAGCAACATATAATTTTCCCCTTGGAGCGATGTAGCGGATTATAGCCTAAGCGCTCTGTGGGCCCTATCCAGCTTATAGGAACCCAGGAGGGGAGCTCTCCCTAATTTGATTGAAGATGGAGTCTAGAACGGAGTGTACATCCTCGTCACCCTGGGCCCCCTTTGGGAGGCCCCCTGATTCGAATAATTTCATCTGCGACCCGATTGTCAAGATCTTCCAGGTGGCGGGCCATAAACCCTTAACCATGGAGATTTGGATCTAACATTGCAGGATGCATTTGCGCGACATATTTGCGGGTATTGTCGTTATCCTCCTCTAACATCTCAAACTCTGGAGGCAATCTGTTTAATGTCCTGTCTGATGCTAGAAAACTCATCTCTGCAGGCCTGTTTTAAACTTCTGAAACCAGGCTCAGCCAGTCTTCCTTAGTGGGGAAGTGCTGCGCAGCTGCCACCCCCCGATGGCTGCTTGCCCCATGTGGACTATGGGGCGCAGCAGAGCAGGCAGGCGATCCCAGCCATGATGGGGTAACTATCATAGTCTCTTATGGGAGATTGAGAGTAGACCCCAAGTCCAGGCTGTCCTATCTGCAGGGGGGGAGCCCAGTGGTGCGGTGTCGGTGGGCTGTCGGCTTTGGGGGCCTGTCCTGAGCCTGTGCAGGTGCTTTAGCAGCCATAGTGCGTATAATGGCTGAGAGGGCAAGTGTCCCAGTGATTCTTGCTCAGTAGGAACAAGCAGGGGGGAGGGGGCGCCGCTGAGGCGCGTACCTGCTCCGGTTTATGTGCTTTATCCCAGGGGCTGCAGGGATGCCTGTGTGTTCCTGGGCTTTCTCTGAGGGCCCTGGTGAGTGGCCTACACAGCGCTTTCCTCTCTTCTTCCAGCGCTTTCGGAACGCTGCAGCTCCCGGGCCTTTGGGGGTGTGGGAGGCAGAGGGTAATGGCGCCGATGGTCCTGAACGCAACCCACGTGGCGGCCGCGGAGAAAGGGAAAGGGGTCTAGCGGCGTCCGCACTGCGGAGGGGGGTCTGAAAGTTTCCCGATCTCTTCTCCTGCTGCTGGGACCTCATTCCTTTTACCCATTTAGGGTGCTGGGGTACCTCCGGGGGTTCCGTGCTTCCAGCGGTTTGGTGCGGGAAACTCCTTCACCATGCGTCTAAATCCCCTCGACTTTCCGGTACCGCCTCAAACAAAAACATTTCTTTAACACATAAGCCATGTGTGAATGGCCCTTATTTTTTGCAATGCAGGTTTTAATAATGTATCCCTACTTTTCAGCTATTTGCTTTTGTTTTTTTAGAGGTGAACTTGTTTGGTCCTTATTATCCTAAAACTTACCTAGTGCCACAGAGTTGATATTCATGATTTGGTTTTCTTCATACTTTTGCTCTTTACCTTCAGTTAGCTAATTTGGTTTGGACCAGATGTGTTTTCACATTCACATTTTTTAAAAAGACAATGATTAATATATATAATCTGATGGAGCACAATTTGCTGATTTTATACCTAATCCAATAGAAAAACCATGTACTACTTAAAGAGAACCTGTCACCCATGTTAAGGACAGCACAAGCTAGTGACAGACATGCTGTTTCCAGCGCTTTGTCTCTATGTGACAGGTTCTCTTTAAATGAGTGAAAAGAGTTTTCTTTCACAGCTGCCGTTACATTCAGCAGCTACCGGGACATAAGGAAGGGGGGTTTCAAGCTATATACCTAGTGGGCTGCTTACCATGTCTGCTGTAACCCAACAAGCATTTCTGTCAGGACCTTGGAGTAGCATGTTTGCCGAAATCCCAGGAGCATGTCTGCCGAAACCCCACCAGTATTTCTGTCAGGACCCTGGAGTGCTTAGCATGTCTGTCAGAACCCCATGAGCATTTCAGGCAATAGCTTGAGGTGTTTAGATTATTTTGAGGGACACCATGAGCATTTCTATCAGGATCCTGAAGTGTTAACATTTCTGCTGGGACCCCATAAGCATTTCTGCTGGGACCAGGACTGTATCCACAACTCATGCTACCTTAGGCTCTAACTGAATAACCAAAACACAGCCACATGTAGCAGCCAAGGGGTGCACGGTTTTTAGGTGATACTTACAGGCAGAATCGTGCAGCCATTGGCTGCCATATCCCTGTTAAAGAAGTGGAAAGGTTCTTTTTCATAGCTGCCCTTATATTCAGCAGCTACGGGGTTGAAGGCTGTTTCAAGCTAGTACTAGCTGAAACTGCTTACAACCCAAACACCCCTCTATGCAGCTTGGGCAATGCTGGTTTTGCTGCATGCACTATTCTGCATGCCACTGCACGTGGGTAAGCCAATGTTCAGTAGTACACAGAGTGCTGCATATGAGAGAGCCAGGTGCTTGGAGGGGGGGTTGTGTTCTAAGCAGTCAGGTTACTGTTATTTGGTGGTACACATGATTTTGCTCCTGCTTAGCACCATTATGAAGCAACCCCTTCCTGTGTCCCAGGAATTGAGTATAATAAAAAGCATATGAGAGCTACAAACAGCCCTACCCTCTAAGGAAAAAAAACCAAATGTCCCTTGATTAAGTCATGTCCCTTAAAACAATGCTGCCCTAGACCCCTGTCCTTGGGGGCATAGTGGCAAGTACAGCTATGAATACGGTAATGGCCGCCCATACGCTTGTGGTTTCTTCAAATCCCATAGTCTTGTGCATGAAGTCTTATTTTAATTTTATAGTTGCTCACCCAATAACCCTGAGGAAATGTGACATAAGCCAAGATGTAGCAAAATAAATTACAAAACGATTTCCAGATTTGTTATAAATAACAAATTCCTGCAAGTTATGTTATTGTTTCTTAGAAAGGACAACTTTAAGACACTGTCAGCAAAAAAACTTCCTCTTATGCAAAACCTTTCATGATTCATCTGCAATAGAATATATTCTATGTAAACTAAATGGTCCTCATATACTTAGGGTCCGTCCACACGGCATAGGTTTTTGGTCGGTTTGCAGATTTAGAAACCATCTGAAAACCGACCAGCAACCATCTATGACTTTAATAGAAAATCCATTCAGCAGTCGACACTGAACGGATTTTCTGCTGGACGGTTTTTAACACAGCCAGCATTCCGAAAAACCTAGAACATGTTCATTCTTCTGCCTGGTTTGCGGACAGAACCATCCTCCAAAACCATGCAAAAGATGACAAAATACCAGTAGGATTTTTAAGACAGAATCCAACCGGTATTTTGTATATGCCGTGTGGACCCTTAAAAAGATTTTTCGTTTTTTATTATTATTATTGCTTGTGAAAATGGCACTAATTTCAAGTTTTCTTCACTGCATTTGTGGTGGTGGTTTTCCAATAATAGCATGTGTTGGTGTTCAAAATCCTATAAAAAAGCATACGGTATGGCAAAAAAGACTAGAAGAAAATGGCTCGAAAAACTACAACGGCACTTGAACAATTTTTTTTACTTGATCAATTATTTTATAGTATACAGTAGTCTTAGATTAAATGCTTACATGACCAACAAATGTATGATCCATCATTAACTGCTTGCCGACCTCCCTTTGACTATACACGTTTGTAATATATTGCAGTATGAATATATTGCAAAAAGGTGCAACAATATGGCTCTCCTATTATATCCCGCATCTGGCAGGGCATAATAGGAGTAGTAACAGACAGATATGGAAGCCTTCAATAGGCTTCTGGTGACCATGACAACTGCTTGGCATCCTGTAATCTAGTTGTGGGTGGGCGAGGGAGGCGATCAGGCAATGGAATGTTGCACAACATCTAAAAGGTGTATTGGAGCCATCTCCAATCCTGGCAGGATACAGATACTGTTAGCTGCTGCATACAGAGCAGGCCCTATTCCGCCATTATGACCTGCAAGCATGTCAAATGTCCGTAAGAGGTAAAAGGGGTATTCCTACATCAGACATTAATGGCATATTGATAGTATGTGCCAGAAATGTCTGATAGGTGTGTGTCACAACTCTGGAGAACAGGAGTCCCTATACCCCTATCAACTTCATCTGTGCTGTGGATGCACAGAATGGAGAGGTAGCTGTGCATGCAAGGCCAGGGTTGTAATTTGTGATCTGGATTGCACCTACTAGTTCTACTTTGGAAGTGAATTGTACAAATACTCTGAGAAAATCCCTCTGATATGTCATCATGCCAGTAAGGAGCTATGAAATGTGCTTACACACAGAGTCCGCTCCATAGGCGACAAGTGCCAGCTAATTACTACAGCTGACATCCACTACTAACAACAGGCTCCGATTCCTGCTGTTTAAACCTTTAGACACCTCGGGAATCGCGGCATCTAAACGAATGGGGAATGTTGCTGCACACTGTTCCTAATTTTCGTCGGTCCCTCAGAAGCGATCACTTGGGTTCCAACCACTTACCTAGCGCTGGAAGCCTAATAAAGGTTTCCCATGCCTCCATGAAAGTTTTTTTACCTGCGCCCGGGCAAAAGAAATGGGTCTTGGTACCCCCCTTCTGCATTTTTTATTTAATCCCAAAGGGGTGTCTATGATCGCCCCCCTTTAATGGTAAAATTGGACTGCTTGCCTGGTGGGAAAAAAAAAAAATTTTAAAATAAAAACAAACTGAAAAATATAAAAAAAAAATTAAAAAATCATCCCCTTTTTAATTTGTTTTTTTTTTGTTTTGTGAGGGGAAAAGTGGGATGATTTGAATTTTTTTTATTTTTTTTCAGTTTTTTTTAAAAAATTTAAAACTTTTTCTTTTTTTTTTCCCACCTAGGCAAGCAGGTGTCCTTTTAATTTGTTTTTTTTTTGTATTTTAGGTGGCAAAATATACTTAAAATTTGGGTTTTCCCACATCCTTAAAATTTAATTATTAAAATATAACATCATTTCCCTTGTCTGTAACCACAAAAGGGGGGAAAGAAATGAGATCATATAATTATGCCCATATGGCGGAAGGGGGTTTAACCCCTACTAAACATTTGAACCCATAATTTAAAAGTTGGGAAGGGGCTCCCGACCATGAGTACGTACGTACGAACATGCTGGGGGTGAGAACAAGCCGGTACGTTCGGTGAATGAAACCAACTGTATTTTACAGTTGGGCTATGTTCACCCCCGGGTATTTGCGGGCTAATTACGCCCCGCAATTACGCCGTGTGACCGGGGGCGGGGGGAGCGGGGGACTGAGCAGGGGGCCGGCACTTCGCCGCCCATTGACTGAATTACTAGGGCGCTATTTGGCCTAGTAATTCACATGTCAATTACTCCCCCCCCGCGGCTTCGCCGGGGGGAGAGGAGACGTAATCCAAGTTCTCTATGAAACTGTGATTACCGTAATGAATGGGATTTTCCCCGTAAAATTTCGCACTTCGGGGCGTAATTTCGGGCCGAAAAAACGTCCCAAACTTCCGTGTGAACATAGCTTTAGGTCACACGCTGTTGATGACGTTTAAACTGGGTTTCAAATGATTAAACCCTTTTTGCCACTGTGAATCGACCAAGCATCTAAGGGGAATGACAGAGGAAAGGGGGCTCCCTTTTTCTCCATTGGCAGCTTGGCACAATTGTGGGTGCCCCCAAAGGTTTTCCCTAACAACCGGAAACCTTTACTGGTTTCCGGTTTTTTGAGTCATCATTTTGCCGGGGGTGCATGAGGGGGGAAACCAGGGTGGTGATTGACAGTTTAAACACAGTGCAGTACTGATGTACTGCATTGTTTTTACCAGGGTTTTGTTTGCTTTGTTTAGTCAATGTTCGCTTTTGAACAAGTCAAAATAAGTTAAAAAAAAAAATCATATATTGCATATAGTAAAACAACACAACCCGTCCATAATAAATAAATAATAATAAAAATAAATAAATAATAATATAAAAAAAAGCCAATCCCACAAAAAAGATCAAAATTAAAAAGTATATTATAATTTTTAAATATATTTAAAAAATAATATATAATTAAAATATATACATTATATGTATATAAAAAATATATATATTTGGTTTGCCAGCTGGAAAGGGTAATGTGTGGAACTCTAGCCCATAAATCGTTTACGTTATTTAACCCCCACTGAATCCCTAAAAAAAAAAAAAAACAAAGGCAGAATTGCAATTTTTGTTCTTTCCTGCAGAATAAAAAGCGATCAAAAAGTTAAATAAACCCCTAAGTGGTCCCCAATTAAAATATCACTTTGTCCCGCAAATAAAAAGCTCTTACAATATTCTGTATGTGGAAGAATAAAAAACGTTATGGCTATCAGAAGTTAGCGATGCATAAACATTGTTTTACACAATTAAAAAATTTTTTTAAGTACTACAACATAAAAAACTAATAAATTGGGTATTGCTGTAATTGTATTGCCTCAGTAGACTTATGGTACATGCTAGTTCTAAATATCTTGTGTGGTATAACTTCCTGTCTTACACGCAGACATTTTTAAAACTTTGAAAATGGCAAATTGTTCAAAATTTTTCCCATGAATTTTGATATTTTTCACAAACAAAAAAGGGACTGTATTGCCCAAAAAAGTATTACTAACTTAAAGCACAATGTGTCACGAGAAAACAATCTCTAAATTTAAACATGGATAGTATAAGCATTGAAAAGTTATTCCGGCATATCACTTTTGAAAAATAGGGTTTTTGGACACAGATTTTCAAAATTGTCTGTGGTGGTAAGGGGTTAAAATCGCAGTGCACCTTGACTTGTAGGTTTTCCAAATAAAAAATTTTTGGAAAAATTGCTGATGTTACTCTAAATACATACTGTTCTTATTAGTAACTTTTTTCCTGTAGGTCCTTCGTACAAGTACTTTCCTACAAGAGTGTTAACTATAGCGAATTAGAAGATGTTCTTATATATGTTTTTAAAGAATAGGTAGAGACAATATTTTAAATATTTCTTTTAATTTCATGTCATGTAAAACCCATATGTTTATATAAATTTAAGATGCAGTTAAAATTGTAATGTGTCTTTATTTGCATCCCCGCAACTGTCTCTGCTGTTCAGAAGTGGCTGGTTATCCCAAACTGGTTGGTAAATTAACAGCAGGACCTGGGCAGATGTATGATCCCTGCAATCTTGTGCCAAACAACTGCAAATTTGTTCTTAGGAGCAAGACAACAGGGGGGGGCTTTCTCTGGTTGACCGTTTAAAGATATCATGGAACAGCTGAAGATGATTACTTGTATATAGTAGGGGTTACAGACTTGTCGATGATATCTAAGAGGGATCTACCTGGGTGCAGATGCTGTATATACTACTGAGCTTGGTTCTAGTACTGTATTATAAGCTGAGGCTTAGTTCTGGTGCTGTTATATGTGTACTAAACAGTAAGGAATGGACATTTCCCAGCCATATTTACCGGTGGGGCCAGTGCCCAATCTACTCATGAGTGGTTAGTGGGTATACTGTTAGGGAATTGCTTAAGAGAAGGCGTTTGATGAAATCAGAAAAAAAACTAAGATTTTCTCTAGGTGAGTGATTAGAATCAACAACCAGAGGATCGCATGTGCAAAAGTAATAAGATACAGGGACAAGGAGTTATGGCCAAGAGCTTAAAGTACGGTACTAAATTGCTCAGAAGTCTTATGTATTTTTTTTTTTTTTTTACAATAGAAAAGGCCAACCTGCTAAAATCCCTATTTTAGAGGTGCACTTTTGTTATAATCATTATTTTTGACAGAGTTTTTCAAACCTACTGATCTTTTTCAGTCTTCTGTAAACTTTGTTTCCAAACAAGCCTAACACATCTTCTTCTTTTTCATTGTAAATCAGTATGGTGTTTTGCAACTTATTGGCTTGTCTTTGCCTTTAGACCTCACATTAAATGCAAATTAAATAAACAAACACTATTGTGCAATGGTTTGATATACTACAAGTTCTCTTTGGGACAATTCCTATACTTCTTTTAGTGAACAATTTAAACCTTGACAAGTTTGGATCAAGCAGTCTGCACAACCTTAAAGGGAACGGTAAAGGTGATTTATGCTGCCATATCGCCAGAGCAGGATGTGATAGAGGAAGAGAAGCTGAGCTCTGTGATATTAGGGTTTTATGATAGAGAAGAGAAGTTGAGCTCTGTGATATATAGGGTTTCATGATAAGGGAGAAAAAAGCTTGAGCTCTGTGATATATAAGATTATATGATAGAGAAGAGAAGCTGACTCTGTTATATATAGGGTTTCATGTTTGAAAGGGGAGAAGCTGAGCTCTGTGATATATAGGGTTATATGATAGAAGAGAGAAGCTGAGCTCTGTAATATATAGGGTTATATGATAGAGAAGAGAAGCTGAGCTCTGATATATAGGGTTTCATGATAGAGGAGAGAAGCTGAGATTTGTGATATATAGGGTTATATGATAGAAGAGAGAAGCTGAGCTCTGTGATATATAGGGTTATATGATAGAGAAGAGAAGCTGATCTCTGTGATATAAAGGTTTACATTATAGAGGCAGAGAAGCTGAGCTCGGTTATATATAGGGTTATATGACAGAGGAAGAGAAACTGAGCTCTGTGATATATAGCGTTATATGATAGAGGCAGAGAAGCTAAGCTTGGTTATATATAGGGTTATATGATAGATGGAGAGAAGCTGAGCTCTCTGATATGTTGGGTTATATGATAGAGAAGTTTAGCTCTGTGATATATAGGGTTATATGATAGAGGAGAGAAGCTGAGCTCTGTGATATATAGGGTTATATGATAGAGGGGAGAAGCTGAGCTTTGTGATATATAGGGTTATATGATAGAGGGAGAGAAGCTGAGCTCTGTGATATATAGAATTATATGATAGAGGAGAAAAACAGCTCTGTAATATACAGGGTTATATGACAGAGGGAAAGAAGCTGAGCTCTGGTATATATAGGGTTATATGATAGAGGAGAGGAGCAGAGCTCTATAATATATAGGGTTAGATGATAGAGGAGAGACGCTAAGCTCTGTGATATATAGGGTTATATGAGAGATAAGAGAATCTGAACTCTGTGATCTATAGGTATATATATAACAAATTGTTCAAAAATGGCAGGAAGTGTTAGAATCGCAGACAAGGCGGTGATGGGAGCCTTCACAAGTCTTCCGGCTGCCATGTTTACCAATCGGCACCCCACGATCTTGCTGTGGGAGTGCCGATCAGAGGGTTCTAATTCATTCAGATGCTGTGGCCGCGATCACAGCTAATTGTAGCTGACACCAGCCTTCTATGTAGTGGGGTTGTGGAGCAGACCAATATTTTGCTTATTTTTTCTTCTATGGACCTAAGGGGCTTTTGGTCACTTTTTATTCCAAATTTTTGGGGAGGCAAAACTTTTTAAAAAATCATTTTGCTGCTGGGTATTTTTTTTTTTATGTCGTTTACCATGCAGAATATATAAGGTTACATACATTGCTTAACCCCTTAACGACCTTGGGCGTATCCATACGTCCAGGTCGTTTGGGGGTTAACGCACCTGGACGTATGGATACGTCCTGAGGATCGCGCGAACTCTAAAGCAGAGTTCGCGCGATCGGCGCGGGGTGTCAGCTGTATATTACAGCTGACATCCCGCACCATCGGCCCCGACCCCGGATCGCTCCGGGGGGGGGGGGGGGCGGTTAACCCCGTAATTATCCCCGACAATTTCCGGTCCCAATAAGTAAGAGAGACGCAGGAGGAGATCGCTCCTCCTGCGTCTCTGTCGGCGGCAGCAGCGCACGGATCGGATCCGTGCAGCTCCTGCCTCCTCCAGACACCACGGAAGGCAGAGAATGCCTTCGGGTTGTCTGTGACGTCACGACGCCCGGCCGTGCCCTGTGGGCAGGACCCGGCATCGTGACTGACAGTTGACATAGGAAAACCCGTCATAGCAACAAGCTATGCAC
>JAODAL010067969.1:0-17042 GCA_025379985.1 Phyllomedusa bahiana
TTCTTGATTGGTTGATTTGGTATCCACTTCCTCCCAGATGACATTGACAACCCCACCCAAAAGAGTCGGTGGGAACCTCAGACACAACCTTAGTTGGCTGGCCCGGGAGCGGGTCAGCGGCCCTCACCTGTCCTAAACCCCGCCTTGCCCCACCGGTTCCCCTCAGCAGAGATCTTCTTTTTGGGGTCTAGGCTCAGCCCCACTAAAAAGCGGGGTGAACAATTTGAGGAGGGCAGTCAGCAGCTACTTGGCAGGAAGAAATGGGGCCAATATCCCTGCTTCTTGCAGTAGGCGGAAAAAGTATAGATGTGAGAGTGGCATGGGAGGTCTTTTTGTGAGGGGTCAGCCCCTGCAACCAAGACCGGTGATGAGGCAGCAGGAGGGGAAAAAAAAACAAATAGATGATGATGTACCGCCCGACTTGGGAACCCGGGTAAAGGCAAGGGTTATCATGTCGGAGAAGAGGGGGCCCTTTGCGCGTCAGCAGCGGCGCAGCCAGCAAGTGGGTTGTGTGGCCATGAGTGAGGGTAGGAGCAGGTGGGTCGGGAGCCAAGGGGCCCAGGGGTAAAAAAACCGCTTGCAGGTCCAAAAAAAGTAGCGGCACGGGGCTCGCGAGGAGCGGCGGCGTAGTATTAGTCGGGGGTTTTGGCGGTAAAATCCGATACTGGCGGTTGGAGTTCTTTGTAGACACGGAGGGCCGAATATGGGTATATGTAGAATTGTAGGCAGAAAGGGGGAAGCGGGGCCCGGGGAGTAACTTTGGGGCCCCAGGCCCTGTGTACACATGCAGCGTCACCATCAGTGGCACGCATGCCTTCGCCAGTCAAGGGCCCACCCCCTCTGGGGGGGGAGCCGTTTCTCTTTGACATCATCTCCCGGGCCAGTGCTCCTGCTACTCGCTACTCATGGCGCCCGCTCGTTCAGGAGGCGATGGCAAAGAGACAACAGTTGGTCAACCTCCTAAAGGGGAGAAGGACCGTACTTGTCCAAGTTGTTTGGTGTGCAGTCCCTCCCCTTTTCCCAAAAGGTGGACTCTGCCCCGTTAGAGAATAATGGTTGTGCCGAGCCGAGATGGGAGTTCCAAGCCGTTAAATTTTTTTTCCCAAAAAAACGAACCCGCCTTCTAAAAATGTAGAACAGAAGGTGGGTCAGTCCCTTTAGCTTATGGTTTGTTCCAAAGGGGCCGGGGGGGGTGTCTGGAGCTGTAAATACGGTCAGGGCCATACTGTCCTTTACGGGGCCCCTGGGTGAATGTAAATTTTCCCTTTCCCGGCAACCCCCAACTTGGAAGGAGACGCCGTTCTCCCCCACGTTGTCAAAGCGGCCCTGGGCCCTGTCCCCCTCCTCCTCCTCCACCACCCCCTACCATTCGCCTCCACAAGTACTGCTATCATACCCCATGTGTAGGGGACAGCGGTGTCACGCGTTCTACAATGGTTGCCTCGGCGAACGAAGTACACAGGGGGGGAATGCTCTGTGTCATCAGCAAGAAATTGATGTGTGGGTTTTGGCCCCAAATGAAATGGAACCATGGTGATGGGCTGGGGGAACAGGTGTCCGCGCTGCCCGAGGCGGGACGGTCCCTGCGCCCCGCATGGCGCACGTGTTCACTCTGGTTGTGAAAAGGTTCCTGGAAAATCTTTCACCCGATCTTCAGAAGGGTTCTGAAAATGGCCCCGGAAAACTGTGCATGCACTTAATCCCCTTCCTACAAAGCCAGGGAAAACCCCCCTCGAGTTTGCAGCGGCGGAAAGGCCCCCAACAACACCCTGATATGCGTGGTTTTCCCCCCGTTGGAATTCGAGCATGCAATGTTGGACCGGGGCTGTAAAGAAAGGGGGAAAAACCCTTTTAAAGGGGTTTTTTTGATGTTTCCCGGCGGGGAAAAGGGGTACTCCCCTGTGTAACTTTTGGGGGTCAGCCAGTGGCAGCTTTATGGTGACACCCGCCGTTTGTTGAGGCCCTTCGGGGGGGGAAAGGGGCGTTATTTGTCAGTCACCCCGGACTAAGGGAGAATTTAAAGTTTTATTTCCACTGCTTCTTTTCCCGGAACAGGGTGTTGAAAAATCTTTTCTGGGCAAAGGGGACTGGAGCGTTGGGGACTAAAAATCTCGCCCGGGCCCCATGAGTCCCGGTTTGGGGGCCCGAAATGGAGGAGGAGGAGGGAGGACATTGGAAACGAAAACATTGTCCCGGTGAAATTTAAGTGGTTTTTTACCCAGGTGACAAAAGGGGGGGAGCAGGAGCAGCTGGAGGGGGTGGGTTTGGGAAAGAGGAAGGGAGGGAAGATGACCCAAGCAACCCTGGGGGTATACAGTTTGGGAAAAGGAGGCAGGGAAACCCCCCGGGGTCACTTGTGAGATGGCCCGCAGATGCTGATTTGCCTGGCTAGGGGCAGGCCCCAAATGTCAGGAAACCGGCAGGGGAAAACTTCTGGCCCTTCCCCCCTTTGGACCCCCCTTCCACCCGGGCCAAAAAAGGGGGGACTTTTTCCCCCTATTGAAAAGGGAGGACAAACTCAAATACTATAGGGGAAAACCCCCCATAGAAAAGTTGGCCCTGCCTTTTTGTGCGGGGGATCGTTTCCCCCCTTGACAGGTCTGAAAGGGGGGGTTTCCCCGGCTCCGTTCTACTGCCCGCGGGGTGCTGGGGGAAAGGGGGGGGGGGGTTTGGAAACAAATACCAGGGTCCCCTCAGTAGTAACCTAAGTTTTGGAGTCACTGAAGAGGCTTCCTTCAACCCCCCTAGTGAGGGGGGGCAGTGCCAAACAGCAGCAGCAGGGCCTGGAGCGTCCCTGAACCAACAGGGGGTGGGGCCTAAATTGGGGCAGCACTCTGCCACCCCGTTTTGAAGATCCCTGGACTACCCGGCCGTTTGTGTGGCAAACAGGCGGGGGGTTTAAATGCGGCGGGGGGCCAAACATTATCCCAAGGAGAAACCCGTTGTCCAAAG
Organism: Phyllomedusa bahiana; assembly: GCA_025379985.1. Classification (NCBI taxonomy): domain Eukaryota; kingdom Metazoa; phylum Chordata; class Amphibia; order Anura; family Hylidae; genus Phyllomedusa; species Phyllomedusa bahiana. The sequence goes on from JAODAL010067969.1 coordinate 2,953, forward strand.
AAATTTTGGAATGGGTGGAAACCCTTTTTCAAGTTTTAAAAGGCGTGGGGTGGCCAGGGTTTTTCCCCACACCAAAGCCTTAGGGGTCAGACAAATCGCCCTGACGCCTCACCCAAACTGTTGGGAAAATTTTGTTGGGTTCAAAATACCTGGGCCCCAAGCCACTTTCTGATTTCCGCCACCCGCCTATGCCCACATCTGCTGCCAAAATGCTCCTTTTGCCACCAAAACCCCCTTTACCAGGGACTGGTATTGCCACCCACCTCCACACTCTGTCATTGTGCCCACTGTCTGAAACCCCAATTTCTGGTGTGCCCTGACCTACACACTGTGGCATTGTGCCACTGTTGACACCCCAAAGCTGCTGCTGTGGCTGTGGGCCTTTCCTAACCCCTGTGGGCTTTGGGGGCCCTCTGTGGCCTATCCCGTTTTTTGCCAACCCTCCCCAGAAAAGTTTTATTTTGCCACGTCTGACCTCATGCTGTGTTTTGGCTGTGCCTGCCCCACACCCCTGTGCCCTTGTGCCCTCGGGGGCTTCCTGTGTTTTGCCCCCTCCCGGAAAAGTATTGGGGCCCTTTTGACCTAAAGCTTTCTGTGGCTGCCCGCCCTTTAACCCCCACACTCTTTTCCCTCTAATGTTGCCACCTGAGCCCCCCAGCTTGTTTTTTTCCAAACTGGGGTTGGCATTTACTTTATAAGGCTACATTTTCCCCCTTTAGTTTTTTTTTGGGCAGTTTTGCCCTTAAGTGCCCAGGGAATTTTTTTGTGAAGCGATTCTTTAAAAACGGCGGGCCCGTCATTTTGCGTTGTCATACTAAAACACAACATTGTATAAGACCAAACCAAGCTCCCTCTGCCCTATTTAAGCATTTGGGACAGCGTTCTACCGCACCCCGCGGTTGTGCAGCCCGGAAAAAGCTGTTTTTTTTTAAAGTGATTCGTCCCCAAAATAAATTTTGGATTTTAAGTTATTTTTTGTCGGGAAAATTTAGCGAAGTGAAACGAAACCGAATTTTTTGGGAAATTTTCCCCTTTTTAATTACAATGGGGTCGTGCCCGGCGTATAATGCGCCTAGTTTTGGTATATTACAGTTCATTTATATCGAGAATATGGCGTTAAGAGTATTTTTGGCGCAAAATAGACCAACAAAAAGGCGCTTGCGTATTGGGACATGTTGCCCATAGTGTTTCAGAAAGAAAACGGCATTGGAAAACCTCGTCCAAAACCTGATCAAATTCTCATCAAAACCTCGTCTGAAAAGTGCTGCATTGAGGCGCTTTTCAGATGAAGTTTTGAAGCTGCTTTGGATGCTGAAAATTCAGCGTCCAAATCAGCTGTGAACTTACCCTGATTAGACAGTATTCATACATAATTTCCATTGCTTGTAAAAGGCCAACAATTTAGGCTAGGTGCACAGAGCAAAGTGAAAAGGCCGTCCAAAATCCGACAGCATTTTCATTTAGCGGCACAGTTTATGTGCAAAGAACATCGGTTGAATTCCCAGCGGCCCAGTACAATAGTGCTGTGGGAATCCAACAAATTTTCTATTGAGGGCATAGCCCTGGGCTATGTCTACATAGCACTGGCTTCTTGGCGGATTTTTAGCGGATTCAGTATTTAGAATCTGCCGAAAAAATCCAACTTTAACCAGTGACCACAATAGAAAATCCGAGCTGTAGTCTACACATCACAGATTTTCTATTGTTGGATTTCTAAACCGCTGGCCCTCCACCGGAATGTAAGACATGTTCTATCTTCCGACAGATTCCCGTACAGTCAGTGTACTGGGCTGGCTAAAATCTGAAAATCGACCACATTTGTTTTGCGCACATTTTTTTGCGCAGACCAACACCAAAAACCAATGCACGGCGAAGTTAAAATACCATAAGATGCAGTGTAGACATAGCCTAACGGTTCCCTATGTATAATTATTATTTATTCCATACATAAGACCAAACAAAGAACAATGCCAACACTGTTGAAAGTATGTGCTGGTCAGCGTGTACTTTCAACAGCAGAGTATGTTCACACAGCGTAATTGTGGGACGCATTTTGCGGTGTATTTGCGCTTCAATACACCTGATATGCGCCCCGCAATTACGGCAAATCTCATGGAGAGCTATGAACTACATCCTTCTCCCCTGGCATACAATACAATCATGAGAGAAGTGACCTGTCACTTCTTCGCGATCCTGACAATGGGAGTGAATGGGGCTGGCTGGGGGCCTGGCGGGGGGGCCGGCCCAACCTGTGCTTGGAAGTACATGCTGAACTTCCAAAACAACCGGCGTACTGCGGCGCGTACAGTACACGCCACAGTACGCCATCTGAACATGCCCTTGTAGACTTTGAGTCGGGGCAGAACTTCAAACTACGTCTTTGGGCTACCGTGCTCAACTGCTCTGCCCCATAGTAACTGCCAGGGCCATCTTTTACATTGGGCACACTAGGCAGTTGCCCAGGGGCCCCACAAGTATAGGGGCCCCAAGTGGGGTATGCTTGTCCCAGGAATACAAGAAACATACCCTGGATCCCTTGGTTGACTTTATTTTACTGTTTGTGTGTTTTTAGGATATGCAAACAAATAAAAACCACGGTGCAGAAGGGAGCCGAAGGCTCCCTGCCCTACCAATCAGTCTTGTAGGCTGCAGGCTGCCGGTGTCCAGACATAAGTGGCGTGATAATATGGGCGTGTTTGGGGGGTGGCTAGAGGCATGACCTAGTGTGATGTCATGTATTTGGGCAGGGCTCTGCCCAGGGGCCCATAATGCTGTTAGGACAGTCCTGGTGGTGACTCCAAGTCTTTTCTGAAGGGCCTTGGATGTTTCATGAGGCTGAGGATATGATGAAATGTCTTCATGCGTTCATTGAGGTCATTTACATGCACTTTGTTATTTGGTCATCATCGTATGAAAAAGCCATTCTATGTAAATAAGACAATTAAATCAGTGCCATAGAGCAGTAGTGCAGGTCACACAGGCCGTCTCCACCGCCGGTTATAGCAGGTCGTGCGCTATTACTCACTTGCCGCACTACTTGCTCCCATCATTCTGCTGCCTCATTAGCTACAATCCAGTATTAACAAGCAAAAAGACACTTAGAAAGTACATCAAAACTTCAGAGCGGGTCAGTGACCGTGACAGTCATCATAGGTTAGGACTGGCATATTTACTGTGGACAGGGATGAATGGTGTTTAATTAGACTATAGAGAACATTACGCTCAATGGGGTTGTAAAATCCACTTATCCTGTACAGCCGCACAAAACACAAAATTCTGCATACATTTTATACATTCCACTTACTAAGGGCGAATAAAGGCACATCTGCCGGAGTGCAGTAAAGTTCCTGCATTACCAATTGATAGGTGCCAGATTATCAAATGATCCACTGATCATACAACAAGAGCTGGATTAGCAGTTTTTCTGGATCTTCAGATTCTGAGTTAAAGGGGTATTCTCGTTTCAACATTTGGCAGCCGTTTATACTGGTTGCTAAGCAGAACTTATAAAATGGAGGGGCGTGTTTCTCCTCCCAGCAGGGAGTAACTTCTCTCTCTGCAGACATGTCACAAAGTGTGCACGTGAGAAGTAATTCTGTGTGAGCTGGGGGAAGGGAAAGGTTCTCAGCTGTCTGGAAGTGAAAAGCTAAGTGTAACTCCATAGTGTATATCTACATTTCTCGCTCTCTCTGCATGCTTTGTAATTAGAATGTGCATTTGACATTCAGGACTCTGGGAAAGATGGGTGATTTTTTTTCTCTGTCTCTCACACACAGTGATATATCCTGCAGATTATTACACCTGTGAACTCTACAGATCTGCAGAACAAAACTACACGCTTTATCTGTGTTTACATGGGACTGCACATGATCTCTCTCTCTGCTGCAGGACCTTTGATAGCTGTCAGTGACAAACCCCACACGCATACGTCGCACCTACCACTGCTTGCTGTCAGTGACAAACCCCGCATGCATATAGCACCTACCACTGCTTGCTGTCAGTGACAAACCCCGCACGCATACGTCGCACCTACCACTGCCTGCTGTCAGTGACAAACCCCGCATGCATATAGCACCTACCACTGCTTGCTGTCAGTGACCAACCCCGCACGCATACGTCGCACCTACCACTGCCTGCTGTCAGTGACAAACCCCGCATGCATATAGCACCTACCACTGCCTGCTGTCAGTGACAAATCCTGCATGCATATAGCACCTACCACTGCTTGCTGTCAGTGACAAACCCTGCACGCAAAAGTCGCACCTACCACTGCCTGCTGTCAGTGACAAATCCTGCATGGATGCGTCGCACCTACCACTGCTTGCTGTTAGTGACAAACCACGTCTCTCTCTCTCTCTCTCTTCTCTCTCTCTCTCTCTATCTCTCTCGTCCCTCTGCGTGCTCCGGTCCTCGACCTGTTTCCTGCATCTCCCTTTGATGCACGTTCCCAATTATGACTGGGGGTGGGACCTGGGCGTAACCCGACCGGAGCTCTCACTTCATTCCCAAGCACTAAACAAACAGCCCGTTCTCCTAAACCATAGCACTTTGCTTATGGTAACCAAGGACAGACATGCTTACATTTTTGGTCCCCTCCTTTCCAACTATGATCTTCGTAGCTAAAAAACCCCTTTAAAGGAATTTCACTTTATCTAAAAAATAAACCTTTCGCACTACAGTTTCACACTACAGTGTGCACGTTTATTCAGCCCCCCTGAGTCAATACTTTGTAAGACCACTTTTAGCTGCAATGACAGCCACAGTCTCTTGGACGATGTCTCTATCAACTTTGCACATCTAGAAGCTGGAATTTTTGCCCATCCTACTTCACAAAGTAGCTCTAGCTCAGTCAGATTGATTGGCGAATGTTTGTGAACAGCAGTTTTCAAGTCCTGCCACAGGTTCTCAATGGGATTTAGGTCTGGACTGTGGCTGAGCCATTGTAACACATGAGTATGCTTTGATGTAAACCCTTCCATTGTAGCTTTGGCTTAAAGGGGTTGTATCATTACATTAAATGGTCTTCAGAATAAGGGGACAGTGAATACAAGCAACTTTACAATTGGATGTCATTTGCAAAGCTGTCTTGTTTTCACAGTCTCCCTTACCTTCGTTTTCTGTAAACACTGTTCCCCAGTGCAGGCCGGATTCCTCCTCCTTTCATTTCATTGGCTGACGGCTCTACTAATTTACATTCTGCCTGGCCCCCGGTCGTATTCTAGGGAGAAAACTTTGAGATTCTCGGTTCACATAATTTGATCAAAAGATGTTTAAGCTGCCCACGACTTTCAACGTGATCTCAAATCGGGCAGTCCTACACTATCTTTTACCTCTCAATAGAGCATCCAGGCTTCTCACTGGGTCAACTGACCTCCTTTATCCAGAGAGAAAAAAATAAATAAAAAAACCAAACCTGCAAGCTGCACCTCTTATGACAGCTTGTAAGAGTGGGCAGGTGCAGAAAATCAAAATGGAGGCACCCTTTCCTCCCCATATAGGTTAAAATCAATATACACCAAATATAACGTATGGTTCTGCACAAAAAACACTTCTGAAAAAACATATGCAAACCTGGGTGCCACTGGCAGGGCTGCAGCACACATATATATATATAATTTATAATATAATATATATATACATATACATGTACTGTACACACGCACACCACTACCAGCGGCACACTACTGCAAAAAGGGCAATACATTACGTGGAAATCCCTAAAGAAGCATTTATGTTATCTATCATACATGAAAAAACTTCTAGGGAGCGCGTATTCCTGCCTCTCTCACTCAGAATAAGGGGCCGGCAACATTTCACTCTGCACAGCCAGCAGCTGCACAGTAACACTGCAGCTGCTTCTACAGTCAGAAAACATCAGCATTGTGCCTCGGTGCCTAATGCTCCTGCGTGTAAACATAGAAGGGAGACAGATCTGTGCTGCTCTGGAGGAGTTCATAGAAGACTGGATTCATCACTAACAAACCTCCAGCTGTGAGAGGAGAAGAGATCAGTGCTCTGAGTTCATAGAAGACTGTCTAGACTGAATGCAGGCCTGTGATATGTAAACAGCTCTTATAATATGACTGCATAGGGAGAGTAACGACACAGTGACATGTGGACTCAGACAGAGGGGGGGAGCACACTGACTCGGGAGCGAGCATGACCAGTGAAGGGAGGGATGATGTGATCCCCCTTCAGTTAAGAAACACCCAGCTGGGAGGGAAAGAAACGCCACTGGATTTCAGAGCTGAGAAACTGAAAATACAATGTAACAAACGAACTGATGAAGTGATAAATCCCCTTTAATGTTTAGGGTCGTTGCCCTGCTAGAAGGTGAATCTACATCCAGTTTCAAGTCTTTTGCAGCCTCTAACAGGTTTTCCTCCATGATTGCTCTGTAATCAGCTCTATCCATCTTTCCATATAAGCAGCTTCCCAGTCTATGCCTCCCCCCAGCATGATGCTGCCAACTCCATGCTTCACGGTGGGGATGGTGTGTTCAGGATACTGTGCAGTGTTGGCTTTCCTCCACACATGGTGTTTAGTATTTAGGTCTCATCTGATCACAGCCCCTTCTTCCACATGCTTGCTGTGTTTCCTGCATAGCTTTTTGCAAATGGCAAACAGGAATTTTTTATGGCTTGCTTTCAAAAACAGCTTTATTCCTGCCACTCTTCCATAAAGGCCAGATTTATGGAGTACATGACTAATACTCGCCCTGTGGACAGATTCTCCCACCTGAGCTGTGGATCTCTGCAGCTCCTCCAGGGTGAACCAAAGCCTCTTGGCCGCTTCTCTGTTTAGTGCTCTCCTTGACTGGGCTGTCAGTTTATGTGGACGGACATGTCTTGATAGGTTAGCACTTTTGCCATACTGCTTCTGTTTGCAGATGATGGATTGAACAGTGCTCTGTGAGATGTTCAGAGCTTTGGCTATTTTTTAAAGCCTAACTGTGCAATACACTTTGCAACAACTTTATCCCCTGAGCTTCCTGGTGTGTTCCTTGGTTTTCATGATGCCGTTTGTTCGCTAATGTTCTCCAACAAACCTCTTAGGCCTGCACAAAACAGCTGTAGTTATTCTGAGAATAAGATCTACTCTATTTACTAAGTGACTTCTAAAGCCTTTTGGTCACTCTAGATTTTATTTAGGGGTATCACAGTACAGGGGGCTGAATACATATGCACGCCACACTTTTCAGTTTTTTTAATTTGCAAAAATTTGGAAAATCAAATATTTTCTTTACACTCCACAAATACTTGCTACTTTGTGTTGCTCTGTCATATAAAATATCAATAAAATACATTGAAGTTTGAGGCTGTAATGTTTATAAATGAGGAACAGTTTAAAGGGCTTGAATATTTTTGCAACCCACTGTATATTTGACAACATTACCTGGCTTTCCTGCATCATTTTCTTGTCTGGCCTCCTTGCTTGACCCTCTGGTTTCCTGCCTGACTTCCTTGTCTGACAGTGATGCCTTGCCTCCTTGTCAGATAGTCATGCCTTGCCTCCTTGTCAGATAGTCATGCCTTGCCTCCTTGTCAGATAGTCATGCCTTGCCTCCTTGTCAGATAGTCATGCCTTGCCGCCTTGTCAGATAGTCATGCCTTGCCGCCTTGTCAGATAGTCATGCCTTGCCGCCTTGTCAGATAGTCATGCCTTGCCTCCTTGTCAGATAGTCATGCCTTGCCTCCTTGTCAGATAGTCATGCCTTGCCTCCTTGTCAGATAGTCATGCCTTGCCTCCTTGTCAGATAGTCATGCCTTGCCTCCTTGTCTAACCTTCTTAAATGACCATGTTTGGGTCTTCTTATTGGGTCTCCTGTCTAACTTCTCTGCATGATCTTTTGTTTGACCTCCTTGCCTCACACTCTTGCCCAACATCCTTGCCTCATTGTCTGACCTTCTTGCTTGACCTCCTTGTCTGGTCTCTTTGCCTGTACTCCTGCCTGACTTCACTTCTTGTGTGACCTCCTTGCATCACACCCATGCCTGAGCTCCTTGCCTGACATTCTTACCTTGCCTCCTTGTCTGACTTTCATGTATGACCTCCTTCTTTGGTCTACTTCCCTGGCCTCCTTCTTAGCCTGACTTTCTTGCCTGATCCTTGTTTGACCTCATTGCCTAGCTCCCTTGTCTTGCCTCTTTGCCTGACCTCCATGCCTGTCATCCTTGCCTGGTCTCCTTGTTTGACCTCCATTCTGGGCCTCCTTATTTGACCTCCTTGCCTGGCCTCCTTCTTATCCTGACCCCTTTGCCTGGCCTCCTTTGTAGCCTGACACTCTTGCCTGGTCTCATTCGTAGCCTGACCCCCTTGCCTGGCCACCTTCGTAGCCTGACCCCCTTGCCTGGCCACCTTCGTAGCCTGACCCCCTTGCCTGGCCACCTTCGTAGCCTGACCCCCTTGCCTGGCCACCTTCGTAGCCTGACCCCCTTGCCGGCCACTTTGTGCCTGACCCTTCCTGGCACCTTCGTTGCCTTACCCCCTTGCCTGGCCTCCTTCGTAGCCTGACCCCCTTGCCTGGCCACCTTCGTAGCCTGACCCCCTTGCCTGGCCTCCTTCGTAGCCTGACCCCCTTGCCTGGCCTCCTTCGTAGCCTGACCCCCTTGCCTGGCCTCCTTCGTAGCCTGACCTTCTTCTTAGCCTGAGGCTCCTTGCCTGGCATTTTTATTTGACCTCCTTGCTTGACCCCCTTTTTATCCCAACCTCTTTACCTGTCCTCATTGGCTTCTCTGACAATTGGAGCAGTGTCCCTAAATATTGGATAACCTTTTCAACAGTAGGGATCCCTCCAGTGCTGTCAAGGAAGACATTGAAGAGCACACAAGGTCATGCTAAAAGGGGATTAGCAGCTTGTCCCCATGGTAAGGGTTTTTGGACGGTTTTACAGATGGTTTTCGGTTTTGAAAACCGTCAGTAAACCGACTGTCAACCCCTAGAATGGACTTCTATAGAAAATCCGTGCAGTGGGATTTCCGCCGGACGGTTTATTAGACTGCCGGCGGTCCGAAAAACATTGAGCATATTCATTCTTCCTTCCGGTTTTCAGGCGGAATATGAACAAGTCAATGAGAAGGGGGAGGGCTTTTTGCCGCAAACAGCCGTGTGTACGGCCGCAAAAACAGAGCAAATACCGGTCGGATAATCTGACCGGTATTTGCTCTCTGCCGTGGGGACGCGTCCTAACTGAGCATAGGAAAAATATTTTTTTAATAGTATGTCAATTTAAAAAAAAGTGGTAACAATTGCATGTTCTGACATCTTTATTACAAATTATATCCTTTAATAGGATCTAATAAAAACCCTTTAGGAACAAAATTAAGAGCCCTATTGTGATATTCGTAGCCTTCTTTATATCTACAAAAAACCTGAGCCCCTGCGGTAAGAGTTACAGCATTGTGTTACTGACAGGCTGAGAGTATCAGGGTTTTTAGTGATAATAGTAATGTAATGAGCACAATTATGTTATTACAATGCAAAGTACAAAGACATTATAATAGACTGTCATGCCTCACAGTGGAAAAAGTTACAGCAGTTACATGCACTTTTCAATGTTTCCACATCATGGCGGTTTAATATCAGACTTGTATATTTGCAGATGACTCATTATGGCAGATGCATTAACCTGATAACCCAACTCCTTAACAAGTATAATCCGGATGATCAGAGCCTCGAGCATTTTCTGGAAGACTCTACAGAAGACTTGCAGGTAAGGGTATGCCATGGTAAGTGATAACTTCAGGACTTCATGTAAGAAATAAACCATGGTGAATAAGAAATGGCCAGTGGCATCACTGTGGCACGTATCGGCTGGAAGGCTGCCCATGGAGCACAGAAAAAAATCTGCTCCTAGGGGTCAAATTGGGGAGCTTGGGCAATCTTCTTTGAGAAACTGCTCAAAGCTTTTCTGGGAAGGGAAGATCTCTCCTTAGAGAGAGCGCCTATATAGGCGTGTGGAGATTCGAAATTGCCTTTTGCACTCCACGAAACATCTGCATATCACAAGACATTATGGGAAAGGAGCTGAGAAGCTCAGGCGCCCTCTATTGGATGTAACAAATCCTCAATTTGCTTTTGACCCACTGGGTCTTTGGAAAGAAAAAGGGATATTTAGCCAAGCCAGCATCACTCATCTGTATACAGCCGTTTCGGGGTGTTTGCCCCTCATCAGTACAGAGCAGAGGGATGCTGGCTTGGCTGAGTGGGAGGCAATGAGTGGCTCAGAAAGGGAAGATCTCTCCTTAGGGAGAGCACCTATATAGGCGTGGAGAGATTCGAAATTGCCTTTTGCACTCCGTGAAACAGCTGCATATCACAAGGCATTATGGGAAAGGAGCTGAGAAGCTCAAGTGCCCTCTATACAAAGCTTGTCTAAGCATTTTCAAACAGGGCTATTTAAAGGGGTGTTCCCTTCTCGCACTTTGATGGGATATGCTACCCAAGTGTGATAGAAGTGGGTAACACCTCTGGGAACCATACCTATCTCGAGAAAGGACCCCTAAACGTCTCAGTAAAGAATCTAGAGTCGGTAGCGCTTGCACTCAACTCTATTCTGTTCTATGAGAGTTCCGAGTACGGCTGAACACAGTGCTCACCTGTACTTTGGACTCCCATAGAAAATAAAGGAGAGTTGTGCGCAAGCACGATCGACTCTCTATTCTGTACCAAGATTTTCGGCGGCCCGTTCCTGAGATAGGTGCGAGTTCTAAAGGTGGGACTGCACCTATCAAACTTTGATGGCATATTTCATTGATATCCCGCCGGTTATCCCACGGCATTTTCAAAGAGGATTCGCCTACTCCATCCGGTCACCAGGACTCCAAGAGTAGCCCCAGGACTGTCTTTATAGTAAGCCTGCTGTCAGGCCACACTGTGAGTAGCCTAAATAATTACTAAAGGTGAAAAAAAAGTGTACATTAATTATCCCTTAAAGGGATTAAAAAAAAAAAAGGAAAAGACATAAAAAGTAAGAAAAAAATAAAATAATGAAATAAAAATAATTACCGTATATACTCGAGTATAAGCCGAGTTTTTCAGCACAAAGAATGTGCTGAAAAATCCCCCCTCGGCTTATACTCGAGTCACTGTCGGCACTCTGGCGCTGCGATGGCCCGAGTGCCGACAGAGACGCTTCAGCTATATGTGACTCCTCAGGGAGCGCATATAGCTGAATCCCGAGTCAGCTGACAGCGTCCGGGCACTGCGGTGGCCCAGGCGCTGTCAGCTATCTCTTCCCCTGTATGCGACTCCTCCAGAGCGCATACAAGTGAAGAGATACCACTGCGGAGCAGAGAGCCTGCCTATACCCTGCCTATGAGGACCTATACCTGCCTATGGGGGCAATTACCTTCCTATAGCCTGCCTAGGGGGACATATAGCTGCCTATACCAGCCTATGGGGGACATTAAACTGACTATACATGCCTATAACCTGTCTATGGGGGACATTAAACTGCCTATACCAGCCTATATCTGCCTATGGGGGACATTAAACTGCCTATACCTGCCTATATCTGCCTAGGGGGACATTAAACTGCCTATACCTGCCTATGGGGACATTGAACTGCCTATACCGCCTATGTAATTTATTGGTATCTATTTTTATTTTTAAAATTCACCAGTAGCCGCTGCATTTTCCACCCTAGGCTTATACTCGAGTCAATAAGCTTTCCCTGTTTTTGTGGCAAAAGTAGGTGCCTCGGCTTATATTCGGGTCGGCTTATACTCGAGTATATACGGTATTTAATAAAAAAAAAAAGATTGCGTATACATTTCATAAAAAACAACTCCTATTAGGTATCCACGTGGCCATAATAACCTGTAGAATTAATTAGTATTTAACATTAAGGCCCCGTTCACACGGCTTATTTGCCGACGGATTGGCGCCGTATTCCGCGCCGGATTTGCGCTTCAATACGGCGCCAATCCGTCGGGGTTCATTACGGTAATCCACTGCTCTCATAGAGAACAGTGGATTCCTTTCGCTCCTCCCCGCTGGGCAATCCGCCGCGGGGGGAGAAAGTGCCCATGCACATTATTTAGGGCCGGACGCGCCGAAAACCCAATGCATTGTCTAGGGGGCCCGGGGAGCGGCGCCCCCGCCGCGCCCCGGGCCCCGCCCCGTCCCGCCCTTATTCAGGCGGATTTGTGCGCTCAATACGGCGCACAAATCCGTCGGGAATAAACCGTGTGAACACGGCCTAAAATTTAATAGAATAATTCATATTTAGTGTGAAATTAAAATGGTGTAAAAGAAATTAAATGCAGAAAAATGCTTTTTTATGTTCACGCTCCAATTTATTTATTTATTTTTAAATTCAGCAGTAATTTATATGTGGACTTAAACTACGCCCCAAAAGAATGCAACTTCTCCCGCATAAAGGAAGTCCTCATACAACTGCGTCTTTAAAAAAATAAAAAAGTTATGACTGCTGAAATACAGGGAGGCCAAAAATAAAAAATGTCGCTAGTCATTAAGGTTATTTCAAGCATGGGGCTAAAGGGGTTAAAAAGGGAAGGTGGACAACTGCTTTAAAGGGGTTGTCTCACTACATTCATTCATCTTACCTCAGTCCTGTTTTCTTTGAATTAAGGGGCGTGTTTACTGGCTTCCACTAGGCTGCAGTAGAAGCCAGGTCTGTAGCTATAGCAACCAGTGCTGCAGCCTTCAGGAGAGAAAAAAGGGTCTTACTATAGGCCCTGGGGAGTGAGCAGCCCAAAAAAAGGGGGGAATTGGAATAGGCAGGACATGTTAATGGACACAATTGCAAAGGACTTGTTTTTGCAAGATCTTTAACATAAAAACAGCATCCTTGTAGTGGACAACCCTTTTAATGCCAAATATTGGTAATTTTATGACTAATGTGTGTGTGGGTGTTGTATTAAAATATAAATTTTTAAATATATTTTTATATAAATATATATATATATATAAATTTTTAAATATATATATATTTTTTAAAATTTTAAAATTTTTTAACTTTTAATTTTACAATGCCCAGATAAAAATACTTTAATTAGCTTGGCTTCATTAGACAAATAAAAGCTGATTGCTGTTGGGTTGCTGCCTAGTAATGAATATGATCCTTAAGTGGCATATTATTAAATGAGTCTGACTCGGGTGCCGCCGGTTCCCGGCACCCCGGGGGGGGGGGCATGCACTAAATTGCCAAGTGGCACAGAATTGTGAAATATAACATGAAAATGTAAATGTCAAAACAGAAATGTTTTGGTAGTTAAATTCACTGTAATTTTTGATCATCCAACACTATATGCTACCGCCTGGAGATACATATTAGATTTTTTGAGAGAAAACCCCCCTGGGTTAAAGGGTTTATCACCAATGTCTCCATATCGGGCTCCGCTAGGAATAGCAGAGCTGAAATGTCAGTCACTGCCGTAGAACCGCCCACAGCCTGAACAGGAGGTGGGAGCTTGAAGCTGAACAGGAAGTGAGAGCCTGAAGCTGTAGAACCCCCACAACCTGAACAGAGGTGGGGCCGAAGCTAAGAACCCCCCAAAAATGAACGGAATGGGACCAGAATTTTAGAACCCCCCCACAAAAAAGGGGGGCCCCCCTAAGCCTGAACAGGAAATTTTGGGGCCGAAGCTGTAGGCCCCCACAGCCTAACAGGGGAAAAAGGAGCCTGAAGCTGTAAATCGCCCCCAGCTGAACGGGGAATGGAGCCCGAAGCTGGAATCGCCCACACTGAACGGAGTGGGGCCCGAAGCTGTAGAATTGCCCACAGCCTAACAGGAAGTGGGAGCCGAAGCGTGGTCGCCCACAGCCAGGAAAACCCAAAAAGAAGTTACAAAGGGGGCCCGAAGCTTTTTGAAACGCCCACAGCCCGAAAAAGAAGTGGGAGCCCGAAGCTGTAAATGCCCACGGGCCCGAACGGAAGTGGGAGCCCGAAGCTGGCTGTGAGGGCCTCTGTAAAAAAAGCCCCCGATGGGTAAACCCAATGAACATGGGCACTGCTGCTCCATTCAATGTCCGTGAGACAGACCAAAAAAGTTGAGTGCTGTACTGTATGTGTAACTTGGCCTTCTCCGTCGGTCCCATAGAATTTTAACAGCAGCAGGCTTTTA
>JAODAL010067970.1:0-17041 GCA_025379985.1 Phyllomedusa bahiana
CCCCCGGGTTTAAAAAGAAATTATTAATGGGTTTAAATTTATCAGTAAAAATGCGAAATTCCCTATCTTTCCCTCCACTATGGCCCTGAAAGCCAAGGTAAATTTGGAAGATATGGGAAGAGTCACCTTTTTTCAGTATTTTTCCGCCCAATTTGAGAAAAAGATACTTATTTTTACATCATTCTCCACCCAGATTGGAAATTTGTTAAAATTTCAAAAAAATTGACTTCCTGATTCTGAAAAAAAGGGGGTCCATATTTGAATTGAGTATTCGTTGAAGATCTCTCAAATCTGCTGTACCTTAGATATGTTTTTATTATTTCTGTATAATTTTTTGGATTAAATATGGCGTTTTTATTGTGTTAGTTTTGGTTTTGTTATTTTTTACTATCTACAAAACGGCATAGCAATTTGTTTACTCTGTGTCTTTAACATTGTGAAAAACTTTTTTCTTAAAATCAATAAAAATTTATGATTAAAAAAAAAAAAAAAAAAAAAAAAAATTGTGTTTTAAGATTTACGTGGATGCTGCATCAATGCACAAAGTGGGTGCGCAAAAAGTCAAAAAAAGTATCTGTTTGTTTTCGTATGATACACTGTTTTTTTGGCCAAACACCTGTGTGTAAAGATTGTGGTTTGAAATTTTAAAACGCAGGTGGATATATCAACACGGGTTTGAATGGGAAAAAATTGAAATGAACCCCTTCTGAAATGTTTTTTACTGAAAATAAACGTGGAGTTTTGCCCTAAAAAAGAGACTGCGTTACTAGAAAGTTGTGTATCCATTATAAGTTGGTCCCCAATATCCAGGAAAAATTTCAATGCAAACTGTTAATAATAAAGTATTGCGTGCATGTTCATAAGTTTGGTAAACTTTACCAGTGTTCTTTATGATAGAGTTATCTTGTTCCCCCCGGGGCCCCCCCCCGCTTCCCCGTGATTTACGGGGGTAGATGTGTTTTTTAAAATTCTTAGCTAACTACTTTAAAATTTTAAAATCTGCAATTAATAAATTGGAAGGACCGTAATAGTGAGGTTTCTCTGTGCGAAATGATAATTTCGCTGAGGTTTTTTGGCCCAAAGGGCAGGGCCCTTCTTTCCTATGAGAGCTGAGGAATAAGGCTGAACATGAAACGCTTTCTTGTAATCGAGGTCTGTGATTTTTAGCCAATCGCAAACATAAATCCCAGTCATGACGTGCACAACTCTCCCTCCATTCTGTTTTCTGATTTGGGGCCGCCAAATTACAGGAAGCCCCGAAAAGGCCCGCGTTTTTAATAGATGTGCAAATTTTAACCTTAATTATCGATGATCTAAAAAATTTCGATTACCATAAAAACCTTGCCGATTTAAAACTTTGTCGATTAAAATACTCAAAAAACTACTCCCATCATTTTTAAAATTTATTGCATGTCAATGTTTTTGGGGTCAGGTTTCTGTGGGAAAGCTTAATAAGGTCCTTTGGAACAGAAAGTGGTTCTAAGTGGCATTTTCCCCCTCACAATGTTTAAATTGGGCTGAGAAGTATTTTTTAAACGTTTGGGTCATGCTGCGTAAAATGCAGCTTATTCTGTCCTTTTTAAAAAAAATGTGGTTTCTAACAAATTTGTTTTTCACATTGTCAACAGTGCTAAAGGGTAATGTTTGAATTGTAGGGGGCTTGGTGCTGTAAAAAAGGAATAGGTAGGACATGTTAATGGAAATTTGCAAATGACTTGTTTTTTTTTTAAGATCTTTAACTAGCTAGCAATCCTGTAGTGAGAAAAAACCCTTTTTTAATACAATTAAAAAAAAAAGGATAAAAAGACGGGTGGGGTTTCCCTCCGATTTTAAAAAAATGTGTTTTTAGAATTAAATGCTAAAAAAATTGCATTCAAAAAGATACAATATTCCTTTGAATTGTACGGGGGGGGAGGTATAGTAAGTTAAAACAGAGTGGTTATTTGGGACATGGTGAGGGAAAACACTTTTCGCCACCCCAAGAACGAGCAATTTCCCTCCACACTTTGAGTAAAAAGAAAAAAAAATGTAAAAAAAAGGGCCCGGGGTGAAAAGGAGGTAAAGCACCGCTTTTCCCCAAGTAAAGCTCTTTTGGTCCGCATTTTAAGGAGGGGGGGCAAGCGCTTTTGAAGGGGAAAAAAAATTTTTCAAAGCGCTCCCAGGTCTTGACTGTTATAGGAAGGTGGAGGCTTAGCTCACACTTCCGCTTCCGCCCCTGTTTCAGCACGACTGTTTTCGTTGTTTGCGTCAAAAGGGGAAATTTTTGCCGTGTTAATGGATGACGGATGCCCCCTGGGCTCTCCGCCCCCAATGTAACTGGGCCCTGCTAGAAAAAACCTATGTTAAAGATGAACAAAACCACCCCTGGCTCTCCCCACCCCTTTAAACTCGGGCCCCTGCTACTGAACTTGGTTTTAAATAGTGACGGACCCCACCCCTTGTCTCTCCACACCCAATGTAAGCCCGGGCCCCTGCCAGCTGAACCTGCGTGATCCACGTTTACACCCCTCCCCACCTTGTCAGTAATTTCCTTCAACCCATTGACGTGAATGCAGGATTTTCAGACAGCCCTCTTTGACCTACTGGGGAATTGTTTCTTTTGTTTCCCAATTCAATGTCACGGTGGAACCTGTACCAGTAGAATGGCAGAGCTCTAGAGCGAATATGGAAAAAAGTTTTTTTTAAAATATAGTTTATTTTTTGCGAATTTTTGCTAAGGGCCCCATAAGGGTATTTGTGGGGTTTTTCGGTGATGCTGCTTTACAGGTTTGGATGTTAATGTCATTTCCCAAAAAAAATTGCTTCAAAAACTACTTTTTCCAGCACTTTTTAATTGTGGGTCATGCAGGTTTTGGGGTCATGCTGCGGTCCAGGAAAGGGATAGTCAATGTCCTGTTCAACTAAAATGGTGGTTCAAAGAAACCCTTTTTCCAGCACTTTTTTAAATTTAGGGTCATGCAGTTTTGAGGGTCATGCTGTGGTAAGGAAAGGGGATAGTCAATGTCCAATTCAACTAAAAAAGGTGGGTCAAAGATCTTTTTTCCGGCATTTTTAATCTGTGGGTCAGACAGGTTTAATGGCATACTGCGGTCCAGGGGCGGTTATCAATGTCCATTTGAACTAAAAAGGTGGTTCAAAGAATCCTTTTTCAGGCGCTTTTTAATCGTGGGTCGACAGGTTTTGGGGTCTGTGCGGGCCCGGTCAGGCATAGTCAAGTCCCGTTTAAATAAAATGATGGTTCAAAGACTATTTTCTTGGACTTTTTAATCTGTGGGTCATGCAGATTTAGGGTCATGCTGCGGTCCAGGGGCAGGTTAGTCAATTTCCTGTTCAAATAAAATGGTGGTTCAAAGAATCCTTTTTCCGGCACTTTTTTAATCTGAGGGCCATGCGTTTTAGGGTTTGCGTGGTACAGGAAAAGGTATGTCAATGTCCCCAAATTCAACTAAAATGGTGGTTAAAAGACCTTTTTTCCGGCCCCCTTTTTTTTAAATTTTGGGTCAGACAGGTTTAATGGTTATAAAGCGGTCCAGGACAGGTATAGTTAAAGTCCAGTTGAACTAAAATGGTGGTTCAAAGAATCCTTTTTCAGGCGCTTTTTAATCTGGGGTCGAAGGTTTTGGGGTATGCTCGGTCCGGGGCACATAGTCAATGTCCAGTTCAACTAAAATGATGGTTCAAAGACATTTTTTCCGGCACTTTTTTTAAATTTTGGGTCATGCAGATTTAGGGGGATGCTGGGTCCAGGACAGATATTCAATGTCGTTCAATAAAAATGTCTTTTAAAGACTCCCTTTTTCAGGAGTTTTTAATCTGGGGTATGCAGATTTAAAGGGGCATGCTGCGGTCCAGGGCAGGGGATAGTCAATGTCCCGTTCAACTAAAATTTTGGGGTTCAAAGAAATTCCTTTTCCGGCACTTTTTTTTTTGAGGGTCATGCGTTTTGAGGGTCATGCTGTGGTAAAGGAAAGGTATAGTCAATGTCCCCCTTAACTAAAAAGGGGGGTTAAAGATCTTTTTTCGGGATTTTTTTAAACTGTGGGTCGACGGTTTTTAAAGGTATAAGGGTCCAGGAAGGTATAGTTAATGCCAGTTGAACTAAAATGGTGGTTCAAAAGAATCCTTTTTTTAGGCGCTTTTTAAACTGTGGGTCAGACAGGTTTTGGGGGGCTGCTGCGGTCCCCGGACAGGCTAGTCAATGTCCCGTTAACTAAAATGAGGTTCAAAGAATTTTTTCCGGCATTTTTTAAAACTGTGGGTCATGCAGATTTCGGGTCATGCTGCGGTCCGGGAAAATATATCAATGTCCAGTTCAACTAAATGGTCTTTCAAAGACTCCTTTTTTTAGGCAGTTTTTAAACTGTGGGTATGAGATTTAAGGGTCATGCTGCGGTCCCGGACAGGTTAGTCAATGTCCTGTTTTAACTAAAATGGGGGTTTTAAAGAATCCTTTTTCGGCCTTTTTTTAATCTGAGGGTCATGCAGTTTGGGGTCATGTTGGTACAGGAAGGGGTGTCAAAGTCCCCAAATTAAATAAAATGGGGGTTCAAAGCTCTTTTTTCCGGCCTTTTTAATCTGTGGGTCAGAAGGTTTAAAGGTCTATGCGGTCCGGGGAAAGGGTTTGTTATGTCCAGTTGAACTAAAATGGGGTTCAAAGAATCCCCCTTTTCAGGGCTTTTTAAAATTTTTGGGGTTTTAGACAGGTTTTGGGGTCTGCTGGGGGCAGGACAGGTTAGTAAGTCCAGTTCAACTAAAAATGATGGTTCAAAGACTATTTTTTCCGGCATTTTTTTTAAAACGGGGCTGCGATTTAGGGCATGCTGCGGCCAGGACAGAATAGTCAATGTCCATTCAAAACTAAAATGGTCTTCAAAGATCCTTTTTTTAGGCAGTTTTTTAAATTTTGGGTCATGCAGGTTTAAGGTCATGCTACAGTCCGGACAGGATAGTCAATGTCCAGTTCAACTAAAATGGTGGTTCAAAAATTCCTTTTTTCTGGGACTTTTTAATTGGGGGGTCATGCAGTTTTGAGGGTATGTTGTGATACAGGACAGGTATGGTCAATGTCCCGTTCAACCCAAAATGGTGGTTCAAAGACTCCTTTTTGCGGCACTTTTTAATTGTGGGGCATGCAGGTTTGGGGTCATACTGCGTAGGAAGGTTAGTCAAGCCGTTCAAATAAAAAGAGGTTCAAATAACACTGCCTTCTTGCACTTTTTAAAATTGTGGATCATACAGGTTGAGGGGGATGCGTGGGCAAGACAGGGATAGTGAATTGTCTGTGATTTTTTTTTTCTGATTCGTTGCCTAAATGTCTTGCTAATGTAGCACGTATCCAGTTTATTTTTGGGATGTTAATTCCGCTTTCACCCCCGTTTCGGTGTAAGAATGAGGTGTTGTTCCTCTCCCTAGATTTAATGGTCATCGGGAAATTGTTACGGGCTATGGGTATCGTCTGATAATTTTTTCGATATTAACTATGAATCAAAAAGTAGTTGACACAATCGCTCTCCCCATTGTTTATTTGTGAAAAATATCAAAATTTTTATGAAAAATTTTTTAAAAATTTGCCTTTTTCAAAATTAAAAAATTTTGCAGTAAGAAAAACAGTTATTCAACTCAGAGAGTTTTATCTAGCCCCCCCATATGTCTTTGTAGGTTGGCATATTTTTAAATGTTTTTTATTCTTTTACGCATTTGGGGGCTTGGAAATTTAGTAGCATTTTTTCAATTTTAAAAAAATTTATTTTTTTAGGGAACAGTTCAGTTTTTGACCGGCTTTGAGGGGCCTTATTTAGTACCCCATAAAAGGGCTCCCTCTGGAAAACTAGCCCTTAAAGTATTTCAAAAGTGTTTGGAAGTTTGGGAAACCCATTAAGCATTTCACTTTTTTTGCAGATTTTAATTTTTATCATTATTACTTGGGAAAACATTGATGTGATTAGGGGGAAATGCAGCTCAGCATGAATTCCCCCAAATTTGACATTTTTAGAGATATCCCAATGTGGCCCCAGTGTGCATTTGGCAACAAAAACCCCGAATAGGTTGCCACTTACCGGACTTTGGGTTCTCATTTTCAATAAATTTTTTTTTCGGTGACTTTCCCGATTTGCGGACACCTTAGGGTGCTAATTATTAATAAACATCCCTAAAAAGACCCCCATATTGTAAACTACATCCTTTGAAGAATATTTCAAGGGGTGCAGTGAATATATGGAACCCCACAGGTGTGTTAGAAAAATTTTTTTTTAGTTGTTAGGCAGTGAAAATGAAAAAAAAAAAATATTTTTTCCAAAAAATCAGCAATTTTAGCTGAACATGTTTCTTTTTCACAAGGAATTCTGGAAAAAAGCACCCCAAAGTTTGTTATGCAATTTATTCAAAGCTCGTCAGTACCCTATATGTGTTAAACTGCTGTTGAGAGTCTCGGTTCACATATTTTGATCAAAAAATGCTTTAAGTGCCCACGACTTTCATCGTGATCTCAGTTCGGGCAGTCCTATGCTTATCTTTAACTCTCCCCAATAGAGCCAAATCCAGGCCTCTCATGGGTCAACCGACCCTCCAATTACCAGAGAGGAAAAAAATAAAAAAAACACCAAAAACCCGAGAGCTGCACATTTATGACAGCCTTTTGAAAGTGGGCATAGTGCAAAAAAACCAAAATGGTGGTACCCTTTCCCCCCATATAGATTAAAGCAATATACAACCAAGTACAAAAGTATGGTTCTGCACAAAAAACATTTCTGAAAAAACAATATGCAAACCTGGGTGCCACTGGCAGGGTTGCGGCACATATATGGTATAATATATATATATATATATATTTTATATATATATTATATATATATATATATATATATTATATATACACGTACACCCTACCAGCGGCACAGGACTGCAAAAAGGGCAATACATTACCCTGGAAATCCCTAAAGAAGCATTTGTGCTATCTATCATACATGAAAAAAACTTTGAGATTCTCGGTTCATATATTTTGACAAAAAATGCCCTTTAAGGGTTTCCCCCGACTTTCAACGTGATCTCAGGTGGGCAGTCCTATGCTATCTTTACTACCCATGCAAACCCTACCAGGGGCACCAGGTTTGCTATTGTTTTTTCAGAAATTTTTTTTTGTGCAAAACCCTACTTTTGTATTTGGTGTATATTGTTTTTAATTAATGGGGGGAAAAGGGTACCCCCTTTTTTGGTTTTTCTGCACATGCCCACTTTACGGGTCATAAAAGGCGTTGCATTTTTGGTGTTTTTTTTTTTTTTTCCTCTCTGGATAAGGGAGGCGGTTGACCCAGTGAGGGGGCCCTGTTTTGGCTCATGAGAGGTAAAGGCCAAAATTAGATGGATTCGACAATACAGATGTCGAATATTTTTTTAAACATTTAAGGTTAGTATGGCTTCACCATTTCCTGGGTCGGCCCCTTTCGGGGAGGGAGCAAGGCGGGGTGGGTGCTAATCCCCATGACTCCACCCCGGGGTTTACCTGGGGTATAAAAGTAGCAGGTAAGTGACTAGGGGGGTTAAAAACCCCTGGTCCCTTTTCCCTTTGGTGGAGCCCTTTAAAACCCGGGGACTTGCAGACTGATAGTCAGTTGGTCCTTTATTTAACCCCAGAGGGGCAGGCTTTTGTTTGGTTTGTGCATGCCTTGCACTTTAATTTTCTGTTTGCTCCCAATTAAAAATACAGAAGCCTGTATTTTTTCACGGGGATCGCCCTTGTCTCTCCTGAAAACGGATCATGATCCAGAGCCGTTAAAGCTCACATTTTGTGGGGGACGCTTGCGAAAAATAGAGGATACCTTTGAACAGAGAAAAAAGTATGTTCGGGTGCAAGCAGCTACCGCAGGGTCAGCAGGGGCCCAAAAAAGGTGATTTGGGAAGCATTAATTCAAGCCAACGCAAACCCCAGCTGTGGCGGCCACCCAGAAAAAGGGCCACAAAGAGACCACCCGGGCGCAAGCTGAATGAATCCCCTGCAAATTGAGACCCACCAAGCCATGGTAAAGGAACAACGCAGGTAACCACACGCTGCAGCAACGCTAAAACCCCCTGCTGCGGGCAGAAGTAAACAACCTTTTTCACGCCCCCCAGGGGTGCAAAGTTCCCTGCGCAAGATGCCCCGGGGATGACACATCGGGGCTTACGGGGGACCTTTAGCGGATAGCGGAGAGAGGAGCTGTGGCGGCCGTGGGGGGGATTCCCGGGTTTCCCCTTTCTAAGGACAACGCAAAGGCCCTACTTCGCCCTTTTTTTTTCCAAGCGCCAAGATAACCAAACGGGGGGGGAATCCGGGCCCCGACTGGGGGTCACCCGGGGCCGTAGGGCCAGAGATGCACCGGGGTTTGCCTCCCAAACCCCCCCGGGTCACAAATGTAACCTTTTCCACATTACCAAAAAGTGGCTAACCGGAACCCACACACTCCCGGGTGGTCAGCGAGTGGTCTGTGCCTTTTTTGTGGGGGCCCCCCCCTCAAGTCCAGAGGTGCGGGGGTACACCGACCCAAAAGCGTGGACAACTGGTCGCGGTTGTGGAACGTACAGCGCTAAGAGGATTTCCCTGCAAGTCCTACTCCCCCGGGAATCCCAACCTCCAACCGCGGTAAGATGCCCCTGTTCCCGAAAGGTGGCGGGGAAATAGGGAAAGGGGGGGAGAGGCCCCTACCCCAAAAAGGGACCTGTTTTAACCCGGGGACCCCTTAGCTCTGGGGGGTGCCAAGGCGGGGACATGTGGCGGCTGTTCCCGGGGCAGGGGGAACCCGGGGAATGTGGGTTTGGGGAAGCGTACCTCCGGTTTGCCCCCGATATTCCCCCCGGGTCGTGCTAGAAAGGGACCGACGAGAGTGCCTGTTCCCTTTAATGGACTTTGGGTGCAGGCCCTCCTGGACTCGGGGCTTGGTGACCCTTTGTGCAAGCCCGACTGGTGACCCCCAGAGCAACTACTCTCACCCGGATGGGGGTTTTTTTGTATCCATGGGGATACCAGGGCTCCCCACTGCCATACTGGAAATAAGATGCCTGGGGGTCACCCAAAATGAGGTGGCCGTGGTGACCGTTTACCTCACAGGCAGTTTTTGGCTGGACTTTCCTCTTTTTTGGGGGTTTTGGGGGAAATAAAACGGAAAGTATCATGATGTACCTCTGTAAAGACGGGTCCCAAAAAAAAAAGTGGCGATGTTGAATCTGTGCCTTTTCCCCTTGTGGGCCCTGGCTGGAGACCCAAGGGGAAACCCCCCTTGAGTTGAATCTCCTCCTTGCCATCTCAAAGGGGGAATTTTGGCAAGAAAAGTGGGGGCCCAAACCGGGGGTAACGTAAAAAGCGTAAAGGTCATTGATGGGAGACCACGGAACCAAGGAGTTGGCCTCCCTCACTACGTCTACGGGACAATTTTTTGTACCGGGGGTAAAAAAGACCCCAACAGAAGGGTGGGCTTTGGGGTACCCAAACCATGTCCGTATGTTTTTAAACTGGACTTCCCCATGTTCGGGGGGGACATTGGGGCGGGGAAAAAACTGGGAGCGGGGGGAGCGGAAAACTTCTACTGGCCCAGCATCTACAAGGCCGTGGGGGAAAAGTTCTGTCAGTCCTGCCCCGGGGTGTCAGGGGCCGCCCTAGACCCCATTTCCGGGGTCCATTGGTTCCTCTCCCCTTTTTGAGGGCCATTTGGCGGTTGGGGGATTGGTTAGTCCCCTCCCTAAATCGGGAAGAGGGACCCCTTTTCCCCGTCGTATATTTCCCCCCCCCTAACCCCCCAGGGGTACCCCTCAAAACATCCCCTTAAAGGGATAGCAGGGGGTTGTTAGCTATTTTACCCGTACCGGGGTCCCCAAAAAGGGGAAACCTGACGATCGGGCACCCCCTTTATGTCCAAGGGACCAAAGAGCTATGCCCCCTGCTAAAATTTGCCCACCCGCGCACCCCCTGTACCCTCCCCCCGACCAAGGTCGGTCGACGCTTTAAAAAAAACCCTTAAAAGGGGATGTTTAAAAAAAGGGGGTGGCAAGGATGGGAGGGGATTGGGGCACCTGTTCCCTATCTTTTGTTCGCCATCTGGGAATCCCACAGGCATCCACGGGGTTCTCGCCATTAAGCTGCTATATGAGAACTCCCCCAAGGGCTCCCGGGTATGCCAGAGAAACCTGGGGCAAGAGGGAAACCCCTTACGAAGTTCTAAGCATTAGCTGTACAGGGCAGGTCCGGCAGTGAGCCTATTTTAAGGGGGAAAGCTACGGCCCGGAAGCCCAGGCCCGGGGGTTTCAAAGGGCCGCAAGAGTCAGGTCTTTTCAGCCCGGGGGAAGGGTGCTCGTACTTGTACCAACCATAAGAGCAAGTTTTAGCCAAATGGCAAAGGCCCCTATGAGATCTTGAACGGGGGAGTGAGGGAATTAAAAAAGGGGTTTTCCCGCCAGGGAAAAAAAAAACCCCACCAAATTTTCCATATTAACCTCATCAAAAACCCCGGAAAGGACCGAGAAAGCCTGGTGGCTGAAGGGGGGTCAGGAAGTCCCCAAAAAAGGAGTTACCCCCCCCGTTTTCGCGGAGTCCTTGTCAGAGGTCCCAAAACAGGAGGTCGGGGGTTCCCAAGGGAACCCGGGGGGCTTCTCGAACTGCCCGGCCGAAAAGATGTCACCCAAATGACATTGTCACCCAAACCTGGACAAAAGGTCGGTTGAACCCCACAGATACCGGGGAAACCAGGCAAGCCATATCAAAAGAGGTGAGGGAAAATGCGTCCGGGGGGAATAGGAATCCCCAAAATGGGTGGTCCAGCCCCCTCGTATTATTCCTAAAC
The DNA here is from genome assembly GCA_025379985.1 of Phyllomedusa bahiana. Classification (NCBI taxonomy): domain Eukaryota; kingdom Metazoa; phylum Chordata; class Amphibia; order Anura; family Hylidae; genus Phyllomedusa; species Phyllomedusa bahiana. Next base: position 10,806 of record JAODAL010067970.1, read on the forward strand.
CAATGGTAGCTTGCGGTTTTGTAAGACTTCCGCAAATTAAATGAATCCCAAACGATGCTACCCCTGCCAAGGGCGACGAGCTGATCGAGAGGTTGGGGCCCCGAAGTCTAGACCCCCTTTGACCTCACCAAAGGGGATTGGGAGGTTCCCCCCACGTCACCAAGGGAAAACGGATTTTTTCCCCCCCAGAGGGACACTTCCAGTACGTGGCCCTTTCCCCTTTGTTTGCATGGGGCCCCCCGCACCCTTTTAGAGGTTAATGGGCACATCCGCGCCGCATAAAAACTCGCCGGGGCCCCCTACCTGGATGATGTGGTGATCTACAACCAATTGGGATTCCATCTGGCTAAAGTGCAAGCGGTCCTTGACCGGGGTAGGGGGGGCCGGTCTAACGGCCCAACCCAGAAGTGCTGATAGGGCTAGTGGGCCGCTACCCCCGGGTATAATATCACCGAGGGGTCAAAAACCCCCCGGTAAAAAGCTCAAAGCCATTCAGAATTGGCCTCAACCCGTGTCCCAAAAACAGGGGTTTGAGCCATCCGGGAATTTCAGGTTTTTAAGGGGTTTGTGCCGGGTTTGCCACAAAGTGCCCGTTCACAGATCTCACCAAGGGAGCAAAAACCCCTAGAAAGTGGAAACCCCAAAGGCCCAGAAAGCCTTCCAAAAAACAAGGAGGTTCTTTGTAAAGGCCCGTATTGTCACCCCTAATTTTTTGGAGGGGTTCGGTGCAACGGATGCCCCAGAAGTCGGGCTTAGGGGGGAGTCTTGTCCCAAAGGGGTTAAGGGGGGGAAACACCCCCTCCCGGGGACCTCAGCCGGAAGCTTCGGCACGAAAAAAATTATTAAAATGTAGAGGGGAAGTTTGGCCCTAAGTGGGCAAACGACGCTCGGGATTCCTGGCGGAAGGCAGTTTAGGGTGTCACGGTCACTCCCCCCCTAAAGGTGGCCCCAAAAAAAAGGGAAGAATGCAGGGTGACCCCCGGGGGTTTCCGACCCCAGGGCTTTTGGTTCGTGTAGAAAACCGCCAGGGGCCCAAAAAAGCAAAAAAGACGCGTTATCTATTCTAGTTTCGGGGGGAAAGGGGGCTCCCCCCAAGGGGCTGAGCAGAGGGGGGATATGTAGGTGGCAACAGCAGGGGAAGGGTTTACAATGGCGTATACATCCCGGGCCCGGTCCCCTTCATGCCCTTCCCTGTCCCCAACATCCCCCCCAAAGGGAAGGAGCCTTGGGGGGAAAGAAAGGGCCAAAAAATTTGAGGAGTGACAGTAAAGACTGCACATTGTTTAACAATTTTTGGTTAAAATTTTCTTCACCATTTCCTGGGGGCGCCTTTCTTTTGGGGGTGAGCTAGAGCAGGGTGGGTGCTCATCCCCATGACTCCACTCCGGGGGTTTCCCGGGGGATAAAAAAACCGGTAAGCTGACTAGGGTGGTTACAACCCCGGCTACCTTTAAACCTTGGGGGGGGAACCCCTGGGAAAAAGCAGGGAACTTGCGACGATAGTCAGTTGGGCTCTTATTAGAGCCCAGAGGGGGAGGCGTTTTGTTTTGTTTGTGCATTCTTTTCATTGGGATTTTGTTTGGCCAAAAAAAAATACAGAACCCCGTATTTTTTACCGGGAAAACGTCTCTTTCCTGCCTGAAAACGTGAGTCCGATCCCAGACCTTAAGCTCACAAAAATATGACTTGTGTCCCTTGTGGGTCGATCTTTTGGCAAACCAATTTTTTTTTTATGATGGCGCTTTAAAAAAAACAAAAAATGTTTTTTATTGTTAAAACTTTTTGTGCATAATACCTTTGATGCCATAACTTTTTTTTTTTTCCTTTAAGAGCTGTATAAGGGCTCTTTTTGTGAGGTGAACTGACGTTTTAATCAATATCACTTTGGTGTTTATATGACTTTTTATTCCATTTTATGTGCTCTGGGATGAACAAACATTGTTTTGTTTTTTTTTTTACAGCGTTCACAGTGCAGGTTAATTAACATGACAGATTCATAGAGTAGGTCGTTACGCATGCGACGTTACCAAATATGTGTACTTTATTTATGTTTTAGAATTTTTAGTTCGATTGGCATCTGTGAAGGGGAAAAAGGTGGTATACTTATTTTTATTTTAATTTTCGTGACTGTTTTACTTTGTTTTTACTTTTTTTTACTTTTTCGCACTTTTCTTTACTTTTCCCCATAGATCACTGATACAAGAGATCAGTACGTAGCAGAACTGCTATGTATTGGTCTCTATGGAAACTCTCACTCATCATGCCCGGCCATGTCCATAGGGCACTGCCGGGCATGTGATTCACAAGTCCAAAAGCATTGAAAAAGCTTAAATTTCAAAAAGCAGCCAGCTGCGGCGATCTGCCCGATTTCCACAAAAGACAAAAGGGGCTTCTCCATTATGGCTTTCTCTTAGCTGCGACAATCGTGATAGATCGCGGCAGCTAAAGGGCTAATCACATGTGGCCAGAGCTCACTCCAGCAGTGGGTTATGCAGCATAAGGATGGTCCCATATCGTCATCATGGAGGCCCCAATTAAGAGCCTGCACGTTATCTAGGATGTATTGGAACGTCCATTTGCAGGAAGTCACTTCCCACTAGGACGTATCGTTATGTCCAATATTAGACAAGGTTTAAAGTACAATATTTCACGAGAAAACAGTCTCAAAATCACATGAATATGTAAAACAATTAAAACATTATTCCTAGATAAAGTGACACATGTCAGATTTTAAAAATGGGCTTTGTCCTTTAGTCTAATACAGGATTCAACCTTAAGGGGTTAAAAAAAACAACTTTTCTTGAGGTTTTAGCGACATTCAATCATAGGCTCAAACTGTCAAACTAAATTTTCTGTACATAATTAAATGATTTATTCTATTATTCCTCAACAAAATTAAATTTCTTTTAATCAAAGATTTAAAAGACTTTTTAAAATGTGAAACAAATATAATATAGTAATATGATTTAACATGGAGTCAATTTTGCAAGACTTGTGCTTAATTTGTATAATTTTCGATTGGTAGCTGTGTCAGGAAGAATTCAACTTGACAATGTAAACATACAGTATTCCATCTATTTTGTCCAACCTGTATACTTAAGTCCAGTTTAGCGCTAGTTAAAAATGTGAACATGGGACATATGTGAGGAAAAAAAAAAAAAAACAGGACATGCAGCAGACATCCACTGATTATACATTAACTACTGCTGCAAAACAAAATTTGCTAAATTGAACACAATATTCTTAGTACTCAAATTTATTAAACTGAATAGGTAATTTCCAACTGTGATAGGCATGGGACTGCATAGACAAGACAAGCAGTCAAGCGATTTAACCCAACTGATTGTTATTATAACTTTTGTTGTGGTGTAAAATGTGTTGTGCAGTGCCATGCCTATAGTAGGAGCCCCATTAAAGAGGTGATTGTGAATTGGCAAATAGGCTTATGTAGTTTTACTAAAATGTGAACTTAATATTCATGTCATAACATTTAAATGTGTGGTCCATGTCTTCTTTTTCCCACATTTGTTGCATTATGTGTTTTTTTATATTACTCTTTAAGTGCATCTGAGTTATCACTTAAAAGTGACCTGTCCAGTGAAAGATTAGCTGTGGCTTTCATTTTCCCTGCTTTTAATTGCTGCTTTTATCTTTTATGGTTCTGACCTGAAGATTTTCAAAGATTTTTATTATTTTTAAAAGCTGTAAAAAAATCTGCAGTAAAAACAAAGTATGTATGCTCATTATTTCTGCTACATTCAAACCTTTGTATTCTTATTTAAAATGTAAATTTAAAATGTCTAAAGTTTTTCCTTAAATTGGACCTGTTACTATTCTGATTTTGGAATTTTTTTTATTTATTTATTTAATCAACTTTTAATATACCATATTTAGGAATAATTAAGATAAACCTACTCTAAAATAATTGATTTTGTCTGATCGTGCATTATTTCCCTGTCTTTACCAAGTCCCTTGAAAAAGCATTGCACCTACTCAACGGTTACATACATTGCATGTTTTCTAATAATATTACTGTTGATACTGTTTAAAGAAAAATGGTGAAATGTAACAATTAAGTTCCTATAATTTTTTTCAATTATATTACCAACATTGTTTATACAAAATATTGTATGCCTGCTGCATATTATTTTGTTTTATAGTAGCTTTGGTCCTCATTGGATAATCAACTATAAGGATAATTGGAAACTTTATTAACTCTACCAAAGTGAATTTCTTTTTAATTTTCATTTTTTTTTTTGTATATTTTTTAACAAATGACAGAAAGAAAAGAGAATAGAAGTGTATTGTCCAGCAGTGTTCTGACAGTGACTGATGATAATAGACTAAAAACATATTATGTTTTCATTCCAGAGACATTGCTTTGTATGTTATTAGATTATGTTGTCTCCTTTTGAGTTAACATCACTCATCGCACGTTAATTGACTTTAAATTACACTTAATAAAGTAATACAATGCATTTATATGAATAAGATATCAATTTGTAGGACAAATATATAGAACAAGGTTTCAAGGTTTACCGGAGCATCATAAATCAAATGACTTTAACATATTTGAGGTCAAAGAAAACTATAGAGAGGCTTTTCAAAATATTCAGCCTTTGTGTAACCTGCATATTGACATATTCACACTCATCCATAGAAACAGGTGCACAATTTTTGGGGTGATGTGGGTTGAGGTACACTGAGATGCCCATCTTCTTGAGGTCCTCAACCATTGGGAACTCTAGTCATCTTTATGTGATAGCATTTTATGCTACACTGAAAAGGGAAACACAAATGCTTTTCACAGGTCTTTTTACACCATAAAATCAAAAGTACACTCTAATAATAAATAGGTCAGTATAAAGAAACTTAGATGTCAATGAACAAGTGGACACTGCTGCCACACACCCTATTCCTTTGCTGTCTCAAATGCAGTTCATGTACTGGCTTAATTTAAAAGGAAGTTGTAATATTCATATTTACTTGGCACTTTACAAAATGTGAAAAGATTTCAATACAAAGAGTTGTATCAACCTCTTCTTCTATCAACTGATATCACTAATGAGCAGGTCAGATGATACCTGTTCTCCCAATTGGAAACAATGAAACTTTATTCCAATGTTTTACAAATGCTCAAGGTAGATGTACCCATTTAGACACGTCACTGGATGCAAGAGAATTTACCCATGTACTAAATAAACATCAGCTAACCCAAAATTCTTTAAGCTATACAAACTTCCCTATACACCAAGGAATTTTAACCTGGGATGCTAAGAAATGTATCTCTTCTCCTTCTATGTCACCATCATATTCAACCCAATAGAAGTTTAACATCATCTAGGATAGTCTTTGTTACCCACTGGACACAAGAGAACTCCTATATCTACATGACTTCATTGAATTTTATCTCCTTTTTTAAATATGGTCACCAATAAATTCAGAACCATTTTTTAGACATAAGGGCCATATCCCTTCCTACTGGATACCTACCTGCGTCCTTTCAAGACCTTTTTATTTTCAATAAGCCACTTAATACTGATAGTAACTTGTCTCTGCTTTACATTCTGTCAATTATAGTAGGTTCAAACATTCTCTAACCATGACTGTTAGAAGGCCAAGTGCTTAGGTGAAACATTAGAACATGATTAGTTAGAAATTGTTTACTTAATTTTGATAAGAGGATCATGGTAAGTGCCTGTAATCTATTGAAATAATAGGCTGTGATAGGGCGTGGCCTGGACGTACATGGAGTAGGATGCAGGAGAGAGGAGCTCCATGGGCAACCTTTACAAAGTGGCACACATAAGCCTTTTCTGTCACCCAGATTCTGCTAAACAGAGTAGCAGATCTACTGGACTGCTTTACCGACAGCTGGGAAGATTTTCGGAACCCTACGATCCCCGCTAACTGTCGCTCTGCTGATTTGACCGCAAGCTACTGTATGGAGCTCCCCAGGGGTCTGCTTCTTGCAGCGCGACAGAAGAGGAGTTCACCTTGCCGGTATTCCCATCTAAGGGGCCACGACCCAGCTGAAACCTGGCTACCCACCTCCCCCTTACCTCCTTCTGCTGCTGCTGCGGAGAGGCTGGGTGAGAGATCCTGGGCCCGCTGGACCAAGCGTAAACCCCGTGCTGCGACAGCCTTCAGTGCAACTGTCCGCCAAGAGCGACAAACCGGGAGCCAGTTAAGTAATCAAACTACCTTGCTTTAAAAACCCCTGGGTCCCGACCAAA
>JAODAL010067971.1:0-17040 GCA_025379985.1 Phyllomedusa bahiana
TTTAGGGTGCCCCCTTTCTCTTCATACATCATTATTCCTAGAGCACAGGTGTCAAACTCAAGGTCCAAGGGCCGAAACGGGCCCACCACCCTATTATGGCTCCCGAAGCTTAGACAAGGGTGTCAGCTCTGACAGCCCTACCAAGCACCTAGCCACTTTCCCAAAAGGGCCTTTTTAAAGAGGGAACCACAATGCTTTTTTTGGGCCGGTGAAAATATTTTTGACACCCTTGCCTTAGAGATTCCCTCTCACGCCTTCCCCACAGAGGACTCCACACAGGACTCTCTTACCCCTTCTCTATTTAAAGTAATAAAATCCTCTCATCCCTCTCACCCTTCACCACTCATAACACACAGGACCTCTCACCTTTTTTCCCCCACTCACAACATACAGGATTTTCTCTCACTTTCACTGACAACAAAACCCCCCAAACCTTCCCCTTTCCCTCCACTCAAAACATGCAACCCCTTACTTCACCCGCATTTACAGTGCAAAAATCCCTCCCCCACCCTTTTCGATCACAACACACAAATCCCTCATTCCCCCCCTTTCACACATATAGAACCTCTAACCTCTTCCCACATACATTGGGTACGGAAAGTTTTAAACCCCTTTTTAAAAAATTTTCACTTTTTTGTTTCATTGCACCATTTGGTAAGATAAAAAAAAGTGAGTGCTCCCCTCCAGTGAGCTTTTTTGGGGGGACTCTACCTGTTTTTTGGTGCGCACCTAATATTAAGATAGTCAGGGCCCACTGGGCAAATACTTGAACCAAAAGACATTTTAAAAATTTTTGGATGAATAAACCCATGTTTTCCTTTTTTTTGGAATTATAATCTGTGAGTAGATGTAGTCCCCAATTTAGGATGATGGGACTGGAATCCATCTTTGAGTTATTCTTTGAGTCAACTAGTGTATAAAATCTAACCTGAGTGTCATAATGCATCTTCAATTCCATTCACCAGCATCATTGTCTACTTAATCCTTAGGAATTATTTTTTCATCCCCCCCAGGAATTAATAACCTATGGGAATTTTTGGATGCAACCTTTTTCAAATAGCAAAGTTGTACGACAAAAGTGCTATATTGTGTCATCGCTACACTGTAGGGAATCTTCTGTAATTTACTATGATTGCTCTATAATACAATCTTCTCTAACAGCATTCTCTATTTCACTATAATTTTGTCCAAGACAATTAAGTGAAGCTTATCTGGCACAGTACTTTACACAAAACATTTCACCGCTGTGTAGAGAAGATCACTATTCATGACTTAATTCAATTTTATTTTTACAGGGTAGTGACCTACTTACTTTAATTTAACAATAACCCAAGCTTTGCCAAATCAAATGTTGGAGTACGATGACAAAGGAAGGATGATGAATATATTGGCGTGAAAGCTTATTCATAAGACGTTACACTATCACATAATTGACATTTATTTCAGTGAGGTTTTATATCAAAAGTGCCAAAAGGTGTCATTAAAACAATCTCTTAATAGCTTTACGCAGGACATCTCTACTTTCATTTCGTTGGGCATTTCTTAAAGTTTCTTTTTGAACTTTCCATGTTTTTTTTTTTTTTAAACACATAATGGAATTTTACATCTTTTTTTGCAAAACATTTGTTCAAGAGGTTGCATCATTTTTTCTGCTGGGCAGATTTGGGGGTGCATCCAAAAACTAAGTCTCCACAATAACACCATGAGATAGAATAGAGAAAACAACAATAAAGAAAGGCTGGGGTAAGACAAAAGCAAGAATAGAGAAGAAAGTGGGGAGAAACAGAGGGAAAATCACTTTAAAAAACCCCCCAGGATCAATCGGAAAGGAACATGCAGTTTGGCACAACTGCTTTAAAGAGGTTGTCTCACTACAAAGATTGCTTTCAAAATGTAGGGAACACTAAATGAAGACGTTTTCCAAAAATTTGTTTGTTTTTTTTTTTTGTTTAAAGGGGCTACAAAAAGATTTTATCACCTTTTTGAGGGCTTTTGGGTTTTCCCCGTGCCAACCTATGTACTCCTTCTCCCAGCTGTTTGTTTTAACTGTACAAAGTACTTCATCACAAGGTCAGTGACAAATGTAAACTTGGTGTTTTCTACTTTCAGACAAAATACAGTAATTACTCTACATTTTCATAGCTCAGAAGCTCTTGGACCTCAAGAAGGGCATTTAGCTAACTAGACTGATAAACAAGAAATCAAACACAGAGCTCAAAAAGCTATTTAAAAGACAGCTTATCGGAAGTGACAAGCAAAGCAGCATTATTTCATTCAAATCACCTATAAACTTTGGAGAGACAACCCCTTTAAGTAAAACAACCTTTACACTTTCTCTACTTGCAGTACCTTGCCTAGCCACATGGAATGCTGTTACAAAGAACTATCCATAATCAAAACACAGCAGAATGCACTTTTATTCAAGTACAATATTTTAATGTGCCACTGAGTGACAGAAATACCTGATAAAGCATTGTTATTACAGCAGTTTTGAGATCTTCATGGGTTCAGTATGGAATAGTTCTAAAAAGTGCAGCTTTTTGTTTACTTCATATATATCTTAGTTCCTGTATGCATATAAAAATATAACATGCCCCTGTAAATGACACATGTAAGCTACTTTTTCCACAAAGTTGTTTCTTTATGCCTGGTATCTTAGATCCACAAAACATTGAAAGGATGTGAGTGGTGTTTTTCCTAGTATGTGTCTGCATGTAATACCTACATATAAAACACATATTTATGCATAGAAAATATATAAAACAGGGCTGTTACAAATCAAACAAACATTTTGTTTTTTTCTCTGTCCCCTTTTGCAGAAACAAATGTATTGCATTTTATTTATACCCTTTCCGTGAAACATCAATACTGCCTTTCCCCCAAGCAATGAACAGAATTTAGGCTTAATCCCTGACCTCATGAAAATGAAGCTTTTTAAATTCAGAACGGCAAAAAAACTTATAAGGGAAAATTTAACCCCCAACCAAAATTTTCATGCAAGAACATAAAGGGCATGTTAAAAAAAAATTAGAGATTTTACCAATGGATGATGCACACCCAAGGAAAAGGGACAGGGGCCGGGATGGAACTGAAGGTTTATTTTAACTTAAATTTTGGGAAGAAAGACCCCAAAAAAAACCCCCTGACCCAAAAGGTAATTTTCAAATTGGTGGACCCTCTGGACCCCCCCAAAAGGGCGATAGTGTAAGCCACGCCAGAGAGCAAGTCAAAGTGGGTCCCATTTTTTCCCAGAGCCCGCTGAAAAGGGCAGGATTGGATTTTGCGCGGTGGATTGCATACCAGTCGCTACCCCCCTGACGTGTTTTGCTTGCGGGGGGGGCCGGGGGTTTTTAGCGAGGTACAAAATCGTGAACAAGCTCGTATTTTGGGGGACAGGAAAGAAGGTCCAGGACAGGTAAAAATTGGTAAAAGGGTCGAGGGATGGGGGCCCAAAAGGGTAGGGTACATAGTTTAGGAATCATCCCCCTTGTTTCAAACCCTCCATTTTTTGTACCCTCCTTTCCCTTTTTTGGTGTATTCACTTTTAAAAAGGCATTTTAGCCTCAAAAATTGAAGGGTAAAGTGAGAAATATCTCCTAAAAATTACGGGGAATGGGAAAGACTTTAAACGAATTCCCCTTCTATCAATGGGGCCCCCAAGAAACAAAGAAAGACATGTCCCGGTGTTTTCATATCTCATGTGACCCCCCTTAAAAAGACAAAAAATTCTAATAAATATCTCACTTTTGGGTCGCCTTTAAAAAGGACAATGTCTGGGTTTAGAAAAAAATTTTTTTTAGTTTGTTTATCTAGTCAAACTATTTTTTAAGATAAATTTAATTGGTAAACTTCACAAATTTATTTCTTCAATACATTGTTTTGACACAATTTTGAAATCTACTAATTTATGATCTTTTGGCAAGGTATCCAAAAAAAAAAGGTTTTATAACTAAAAGCTTTGGGAAATAAACGGGCAGAACCTTTCCCAGCCCAAACAACTGGGTTTTTGGGGTGTTTGTTTTGGGTTCCATTCGGGGCCTAAATATACACCAAATTTGGGGGTGCTCAAAACAACATACAAAAAGGGAAAACCCCTTTAAATTTTCCCTATCAAACCTGCGCCCCTTACGTAGGCCCCAGGGAAAGAAAGATAAACCTTGGGCCGACCAACCCCGGACCCAAAATTGGACTAGGGGAGCTCGTGGAACCACAGATCTACAAAAAATTCAGCGCTGACAGGTGAGACCTTTATCTTCCCAAACGTTTCTGTGCTTCTAAGTGTTTTTTGGTTTTTCCCGTCCGATGAAAAAGAAAAGCTTTGGGGTCCCCTTTTATTGAAACCTTGAGCTTTTTGCAAAACCTGTTTTAAAAAAGGGATTTTTGTATGAGTGGTTTTGGCCTGTTGCAAAAAGGGAAAATTTTTGGGCTGTAGTTATTTTAAAAACCTTTTGGGTTTTTGGTTTTCCCGTATATTGTGTTTTTCTCTTTTGGGAAATTTTTTGGGGAAAATTTGCCCTATTCAAAAAAAACCCAGGGAAGTAGAGAACCCGGAACCCCCAAACCCTGATCTTTAAAAAGTTTCTTTTTTGAAAGACACAGTTTTTTAAGAGAAAGGGAGGAAGTCTTAAAGGAATAGAAAAACAAGTAAACAGACAACAAAGGGGAAGGGGTTTAAAGGAAAGCATAGGGCATGTTTTCCCCAGCGTACTCGGGAATTTTTCTGATATGGGAAACACACGGGAAAATTTCCGGGCCCAAATTTGGGTTTAACAGCCCAGGAGATATAAAGTTTAGGGCAAACAGGAGCTTTTTGAAAAACGGGTTTGTAAAAAATTTTTTAAAAAAAAAGCAAGTTTGGTAAATACGGGGAATGCTGGATAGAAATCAGGGGGGAACCTTTGGGGCCTCCCAAATGGGGGCGGGGTTTTAAAAGACACAAGCTTAGTGAAATTTTGGAAAATTTTGGGTTGAGGGAAAAGAAAAGAGTTTTGAAAGAGAGGGTTACGAAAAAAGGGAACAAAAAGGGGGTTATGAAATTTTTGCCTCCCTAAAAAAATCCATCTCCCAAAGGGCGGGGAAATATTTTCCCGGGTCTGCTCCAAGAAACCCGGGTTTCGGGACTTGTAAAAGGGATTTTCCCCGGAAAAAAATCCTGACGGGAAAGGGGTTTTGTTTTAATTGGGAGCCCCGGCCCCCCGTTTTCACAACCGGGGATTTTTTCCGTAAATTTACCAAAACGTTTTTTTATTCCTGGGGTAGTTTCCCACACCCACACTTGGGGGAAAGGGACCCGTGAGAGGGCTGCACAACCCAGATATTAGTCACCCCCCAAATCGCCTGTACTTAGACAGGCTGGTGAAACCAAACCAGACTTACTGCAGATTTAAATAAAGCCCTGGTCCCCCCTGACCAAACAAGCCCTTATCTCACAATTGCCAAACCCTTTTTAAACCAGACCAAGGGTTTTTTTTTAAACCGGCCAAAAGGTGCAGATTAAAAGTCACTTTTTTAATGCAGCCTTTTGGGGATCGGGCCCCCCTTATAGCACAAAAAGCGGGGGAAATAGGGGTTTAAAGTGATAAGGATGCCATTTAAAGGGAAAATTTAAAAAATTTAACCTACCTGCAGCAGACAAAAACGCCCCAAAAGTGGTGGGGATCTTTGCACGGGGCCCTAAAAGGGGAATTTGGGGCCTAGGGAAAACTAAGGAGACATCCATAGCCCCCCTCTGATCTGACCCGGGAAAAAGGGTAAAGCCCTGTTAAAAACAGATTTATGCTAGGTGCAGCAAAGGGGGATGATTTTGGGATTTAATGACATGGGGAAGGGATATTGCTGATCCCTTTTAAATGGTTACAGCTTTTTTTGAGGGACTTAAACACCCCCCGGGCATTCTAGCCCTGAAACCTGAAAAAGCCAGAGTGGGGGCCAATAGTGTTTCCCCCTGAAACTGTTACAAGCTGAAAAAGGGCCTTGAGTTAGATCTCAGGTCTAAAAAGGGAAAAAAGAAATTTTTTGCTTGCCTCCTTTGAAAAGACTCGGGTCAGGGATTTAAATAACAAGGAGGGGGCAAACCCCAAAACAAAAATTTCCCAAATGTCATTTTTTGAAAAAAACCCGGGGGCATTTTAAGAAAATTTTGCAGTTTTTTTTTCCGGGCTGCAAACCCCCCGCCAGCCCCAAGGGTCAAGGGGGCCATCCCTCAATAAAGGGGGCCCAACCCGTCCCCAATCCCCCCCGTAAAACCCTTCAAAGAAGGGGGGAATATAAAAAGAATGGGGGGGTGAGGGGAAAAAAAATTTTTTTTCCTAGTGGAAACGGGCAGCCATATCAGTTTTTCAGGGATGCCACATACCGTCTGTTTTTGGAACTGAGAAATAAACAATCCTTTTTAGGCCCTGGGGGGAAAAAGAAAATTTTAAACATAAAAACACACCGTTTAAATTTTTGAATTTCAAAGGAAAAAATTTTTGTCACAAAATTGCTTGTCAGGGGTTTATAAAACCACTTTCTTTTGGGGGGGGTTACTAAAGTGTAAAAAATGTTTGGTTTGCCAGTTTTAAATTTTTTAAACCTAGGGGGTAAAAGTAAAGGTAAAAAACCCATCAGCTACTACCCACTGATAATTTTGCATCTGGCGCTTTGTTGTCTGAACCCCCCCTTTTTGGGTTTTTTGTGTTAACAAGGAGGAACCCAAACCTCTTTCCCAGGTCCCTTATAAGTTGGGGTCCGGCAAAAACAATATTGGTAGGCCCTTCAATTTAGCCCCCGAATGGACTTTTAAAAACCCGGTTGCACTCCTCCAAGGAACGGGACAATACCTCTCAGTTTTTTCCACAAGGGGGAATGAAAGGGGCCCACAAATTGATGATTTATTAAAACCCAAAAAGGGCCTTTAAAAAAAAAACAACACCCCCAAACCCCAATACTCCATTGTTTCCAATAAGAAGAAAACCCAAAAGGCACCCCTAAATACCTATCTTTTGGGTTCATGTTTAAGGGAAACCAATAAGGTCCCCTTGTACTGGACAAAACCCCTGGTGGGCCCCAATCCAAACACAATTTTTGGCCCAGGGCCCCCTACAGCTCCTATTTTTCCCTTTTATTGATTTGGCAAAAATCCCTTTTTTCATGCCATTGAAACCCGACTGTCAATTTTTTTTTGGCTTTTCCACATTCAAAAATAGGAAAGTTTAAATGGCCCGTTTTGGCCACAAGGGGCCCCACAACCCCCCCCGCATGTACACAAAAAGCATTGCAGTCATTCCCCCAATAAAGGGATCAACCACTGGGGGGCGTACTTCGGCAGTAGTGGGAATGACTTATTTGCTAGTGCGGGGACACTTTGGGCCAATCCCCAAACACTACAATCATCGTTTACTTTTCTAGGGGGACAGGGGCTGCAAGGGCCCCTTGCGTGAAAAAATTGCAATTTTTCCCAAAAAAAAAGGGTTTGTTTTTTTTGGGGTCACTGCCCCGTCACAAGGGGGCAAAATTTTTGACTGGGGAAAGGGAAAAAAAACCTGCTATACAATTTTTGCCTGTTCCAAACACACTGCAGAAATTGAGAACCCCCCCTTTGGGCCCCTAGTCTCATACTGAAAGGCCCTTGGCTTAGGTCTGCCTCCATTTTAATGGAACCGTTGGGATGCCTGTCCTTTCAAATGTTTCCCCTTTTTCCCCTTCCCCCCCCAGGCCCATTAAACAAATTCCCCCTTTGAAGGTTGGGCCCCCCTTTCCCCCTCCTCTCCAGCCCTTGGGAAAAACCATACTATTTTTTGCCCTTTTCCCCTCTTCTGCACTGAGACTTTGGGGCCAAAGCAAAAGGTGTTTTCCCCACACAAAAAAAACCCCCCCCCCCCGGGGGGGAGGCCCAACCCCTTTTGGGTACCAAATTTCCCCCAAATCTGGACACTGTAACACGAGGTGCCCCCCCAAAGTGTCAGGGCCGTAGCGCAGTCAGGCACCCTTTTAGAAAAAACCTCAAAATCACCTTGACATATCCCTTTTTTAACCCGTCCTCACACCTCATGACATTCAAACAAAACTGACACAGGTACAGCCAAAACCCCCTCTCCCTTCCAGACACCCAAAAAAAAGCAATTTTTTCCCTATTGATGGGCCACCAAACAACACACCAAAAGGGGGCACCCACATTTGAATCCCAAACCTTTCTCTAAATGCCAAAAAATTTTTTCATGGATTCAAATGGGGGGGGGGCGGAAGAAAGTTTATTTTTAAAATCCTTAAATTTACACAGAAAATTTCATGATGCCACACATGAACCCTGGGGTTTTATACTCTAAAGCAAAAAAGAAACAGTAGGATTTAAAATGTTGAAAGAAACACCTTTGGCTAATCCCATTTTTAGTTAAATTTTTAGATGGCTCCAGATTTTCCCCAAGGGGGAAAGGGTGGCGGTTTTCCCTACTGGATATTTTTGGGCACACAACATGACACAATCTTTTGGGCCCAAGCGCTTCCCCCCTCAAGTCTCTGCCAAGAGGCGAGCTTTGAGCACTCTCTGAAGCGTGTAAGGGCGAAGGGGTAAAAATGCTAAATTTTCACAGACTCAAAATACGCTTTCGGGGAACGCACACGACAAGGCCCATTTTGGGGAGCAAAAAGTTTCCTGACCCCTTCCCGACAACCCATCAAAATGGGCAGCAGTAAAAAGGGGGTTAGGGACTCTCTTCCCATTTCCAGAACGTGTGGCTATAAAACAAGTAAAAAGGGTCATACCCCGACACAACACCCCTCGAAAAATTTAAAAGGGAAAAGCCCTTTTTCTGCCCGTTAGGCAAAAAGACAGCTCTGAAAACCCTGGGGAAAAAAAGAAGAAGAAGAAATGTTTAAAACCCGGTTTCCCAAAAAACCCTTTCAATCAAACCTGGAGGTGAGTGCTTAAAAAACTTTGTCACACAGGGTAAACAAAAAGAAAAAAAATGGACTGAGATGGGACAAAAAAAAAGAAAGGCAAAATTTTGGGGGGGCTCTACCCGAACCTGCCGCCACGACCCCCGTTTCCCAAAAGGGGGCAAGTTGGGCCATGGAAAAACCATCTATCAAAAGGGGGCCCCTTATTGCCACTGTTGACAAACTTTTTGGGTAGCTCCAAAGGGTTCAGCACTGCTTCTGCAAGACTTCCTACAATTTGTAAATTTGTGGGACTGGAAAAAAACCAGGACAGACTGTAAGAACACCCTAAAACCCTATGCCAAAGTCACTCTAACCTTTTCCCCCAGAGTTCAAAAAATTATATCAAAATTTTCCCCCCCTGGGGAAGTAAGGAAAATGTGCTTGTAAAGTGTTTTAACCTTTTAGGCTGGGCCCGGGAAACATTTCCTGAAAGAAAAACCGGCACAGGTAACACAAAGAAACTTCTGATGAGGTTTTTGTTCATGGATGGAGTACCGGAGGTAATTTGAAAACAAAACCCGAGGTAAACCCCTTTCAAAAGGGGAAGTTATGCAACACATAATGGGTTTAGCCCTAGGGAAAAACGTTAGCGTACCCCACGCCTTATCATCCCCAAGATGGCAAAATAAAAGAGACTAAATGGAACTTAAAAATTAAAAAAATTCCAAAAAACCAAAGGGGTGAAAACAGGGGAAAGGGCCCCCCGGACAACTGTCTTCCCCTTTGCCTTTTTCCCCGGTTAAAGGGACTTTCCAAACAAAGTGACCCGGTTTTTTTCTCCCCTTAAATACTAATTTTGGGAATGTCCCCCGATTAGGGTTACACGTCCCCCCAGCAATGAACTCCCCCATGGCACAATTTAAACCCCCTATGGCAACGCTAAGAAAAGGGTTTAAAAGAAAACAAAGATCAAGTTAATCTTTTTCCCTTCCAATCCCAAATTCCCCCAAGGGAACCTACTCTTTTGAGCGCAGGAATTTGGGTTGGGATAAAAAGAACCCCGTGGGGAAAAAAGCTTTGGGAGCCAAGGGTTTGGGCGCCCCCTTCCCCAATTGCTGCTGACCACAAAGCACCCGTTGGGAACCCTTGGGAAAGGGAAGGGCCCGGGGTTGGGATCCATGCTTTCCCCCTGCAAGTAAAGTGTCAAAACCCAAAGAAACGACTCCCCCTTAAAGATGCTGCTGCAGCTGGGTCCTGACAAGGGACTACATAACACACTTAATAAAGAATGGGAAAAATAAGTTCCCCAAAAAAAACCACATATTCTAAATGAAGGACTAAACAAACAGTTGTTGGGAAAATGTACACACAGCCCCTTTTCAGCCTCCTCCATGCCCTAAAAAGGCTGTTTCCATTTTACTCCCAAAAGGAAAAATTTTTTTTAAAAGTATTTAGCCAAGAAGATACCAAAGTCATTTTTTTCATTGGGAAAGACACACACCTTTTAAACAAGTTAACACTAGGTTCCCAAAACCAATTGTAGGTTGGGGTTCCTTACCCTGGTGGATGGGCCCAAAGTTTTGTCTAAACACAGGAGGTTTCACAGATAAAGGCCTTCAAAAGGGGGGTACTTGGGTTCCACGGACACTCAAAAGAAGTTTCCCTTAGGAGAAAATTTCCCCCTGAAGGTATCCAAATTACTTTTTGGGGAAAAACTTCACAAAACTGGAAAAACTGCCCTTCCCAAAACATTGGGAAACCTTTCAAATTTTTAAAAGGGGAAAACACAAACTTCTTTGGAATGGGCCCAATTTCCCTTTTCCCTTTTGAAAAAAACCCAAATCATTCCTTTAACATAGCTGGTAAATGTAAGGGGGGGAAATTATGAAACTTCCGACACATCCCACACACCTAATCCTTTTAAAAATTTTGTCTACCACTCTATAGGATAATTGTAAACCCATGGGAGAAAGAAAATGGTGTTTTTGTTTTCCAAGGTAAAACGAAAAACACTATGCAAAAACAATTAAAACATGGGACATTCACACTTTGTGGAAAGCTACCCCGGAGTGTTTTTGGGGTTTTTTTGGTAACAAGCTTATAAATGGATAGCCTTTTGGCAAGTAAAGGTTTTCCTGTACTCTAAACCCCCAAAAAAACTGACCCCCCAAAACCACATAATCTTGTCCCAAAAGCTAAAAATCCCTTACACAGTACCCTTTCCTTTCCCTTCAATAAAAACCCTGAACCCCCAGAAAAAAAAAACCTCCCTAAAATGGGAGGCCAAAATTGGTTTTAAATTTTAAATTGTTGGGTAAAAAAATCCATTCCTAAATCTTCCATTTGGCCCAAAAGGGGAAAGCAAAAAAAAGGGGAAAAATTTAGGGAGGAAACCACTGGGCTATCTAGGGGTGGAATCAGGGGGTATAAATTCGGGGGAACTTTTGGGGGAATGGTTAAAAGGGGGGGACCAACTACAAAGGGGGGAATTAAATTCATAGCAACAAATCAACATCTTTAAAAAAGTTTTAGTTAATTTTTACTTTTTCCCCTTTTTTTGGGGGGAATTGCGCCCTTTTGGGGAATGTTTTTTGTCACTACATTGAACCCCTATGGGAAAACCCGCAAGTCCCCATGCAGATAACCAGGTAAAAGATTTCAGGGAGAAATGGTTAAAAAAACATCAATTTAACAAAAACCATGGTTTGGGGAAACACTTTTTCATTTTTTAAATTTCCCCCCCAAAAAGGTTCAAAGGGGAAAAGGAAAGGGGGGCTGATGGGGAAAATTACAACCTATAGTGCAAATTATTTAAAAATAAACTTATGCTTATATTGTTTATTTTAAAAAATAATACAATGTAAGTGTAAAGGATAGCAAATCCAAAATTGAAAAAACCAGAAAAAAAGGGGATTGAGGGTAAGGGGTTTTAAAAAAACAGAACACATGGGAGGGGAAACTGGTGAAGGTCTAGGCAAGTCCAGCAATTTTTACATTAGGTCACCTTATATAAAACCCGATTTGTTGTTAGGTTTTTGTATTAAAACCATCTCAAAAAAGGGGAAAGTTAGGAAAACCCTCCTCCCGTTTTTTACCTCCATCTTGTATCCCGCCTTCCATTTTGGGGTATTTCCCCCTTATTTAAAGGCATATTAAACCTACAATATTTGAAGGGTAAAGGAGAGATATCTCCTATTTTTACTTGGGGAAAAAGCAACATTTAAAGAAAATTTTCCCCTTTTTCTATAAGGGGCCCCCCCAAAAAAAAAGAAAGAAAAAAAGTCCATTTTTTCAAAATCTCAAGTACCCCTTTTAAAAAAGGGCAAAAATGTCTTTAAAAAAATATCTCACGTGGGCGCCTTCAAAACAATGTCTCGGTTTATGAAAAGAAGTAGTTTTTGGGTTTGGGTTTTCTAGTCACCCAGTTTTTAAAATAAACTAATTTGGGGGATACTTTTACAAATTTTATGTTCTTCTATACATTGTATGACACTAAATTTAAAACTACAATTTATGATCCCTTTTGGGAAAATTTGCCAGAAAAAAAAAGGGTTTTTTAAAATCCCCAAAAAAAAACAATTGGGGAAAAAAACTGGCAAAAACTCATTCAGACATTTCAACTTTTTTGTATGTGGGGTTTTTTTTTGTTTCCTTCAAAGGGCCCGGGAAAATACACCAATTTGGGGGTCATACAACATACAATAAGGAAAAACCCTTTTTTTTTTTATTTCCCCAAAAGGTTTAAAAGCAGGGCACTTAAAGGGGGAAAAAACTTCCCCCTCTAAGCACAGGGCACAAATTATTTTGAAAAGGGACTACAGGAAAAGACAGGATTTAAATAGGATCAACGCATGGTGAAAACCAATCACCGGCGCGCTGTCCCTTTGAACTTAAAGTAGCGTGTGTGCGCCCTAGGGGGCGAGCGCACACCGGCCAGCCACAGGAGCGCTGTGAGGTAAGTGTAGGATAGAGCTGCGAGCGAGCCCGAGGACCAGGTTGCGACGCCACTCGCAGCAGGGGATGCTGCAGGGGTGTGTATGTGCCTGTGACCTGACACGGGGGTCGCGGGGACACCTGCAACACCCTAACAACTACCTTTCCCTAGTTGGGTCCCTAAACTGTCCCTACCACTGACTCTAACACCAGACAGCCCTGTCCCTATTCTTGCCCTTACAATAACCCTACCAAAGTTCCTCACTATGCTGACCAAGAACAAAAAAGCTCAAAACCACCAAAAAGAAATCAGAAATAGAACAAACTGCAAGAAGGACATAGGGCAAAACAGAAGCAACAGAGAACTAAAGACGACAAACTTTAATTAACTATAAACCAATACTACCAAAACAGGACTGAATGCAATGAGCTCACAAGACCCAAATTCCAGCTACTAGTATACACGGCACCTAGAGTGTAATACTATAATAGGTAATAATATCTAGGATTCTGGAGAAGGGTCATTAATCCAAGGATTGGCTCCGTAATTTTAGATAAGAGTCAGGAAGGATTTCTTCACTAAAATGCGGACAATTGACTTCTTCTGGATCAACACTATTAGATAATAGGCTGAAACAGATGGACATGT
This sequence comes from Phyllomedusa bahiana, assembly GCA_025379985.1. Classification (NCBI taxonomy): domain Eukaryota; kingdom Metazoa; phylum Chordata; class Amphibia; order Anura; family Hylidae; genus Phyllomedusa; species Phyllomedusa bahiana. Next base: position 13,442 of record JAODAL010067971.1, read on the forward strand.
GTCTATTTTCAGTCTTACAAACTATGTAACTATATGTATATAATGCTCTGCCCCATAAGGCTAAAAAAATAGCAAATTATTTTACAAAAGACTGTGCAGTCATATTCTGTACATTGTGTACTTTCTATATATTCATGTCTTCCATGTTTCTAGGATGTGGCATTACAATCTCCTCCAAGGTATCTTGGCTTTAGAAGGCAACTAACCAGAATGTTGACAGGACTATAAAATTCAGGAAAGAGTATAATTTAGGATGGAGTATAATATAGCACATTAACACTAGGAAATTGCAATATCACTTAATCTACTATATAGTATGTAATGCTGAGCAGTTCAGTCACTGCTACCTTTCATATAGGACTTCACTAAAATAAGTGAAATATTTATTAGGCAATATCTTCTGACATCTTAATTTAGAGCAGTGTTAAAAATGAACAGTCGGAGACGTATTGGCAGGTGGCTCTCTAACAATTTCCTAGCAGTCTGGAGGATTGTGGTGTTCTCCCGGTGAGATCATAGCAGCATGTCATGCATTTATATGCCTGCTAATCAGATACTCCCCATATCCCTCATGAGAAAATCCTCTGATTGTAGAATGTGTAAATGGCTAAATGGATTGCTGGGTAATTGTCAGGTAAAAGCTGCACAATTCTAGTCTGTTGCATAGTGTTAATGCAGTTCATTATCTAATAAAGCTGACTGTACGCTCTTAATAAAGGGACGCTTTCATGGGATCAGAATATTTACCAGCGTCTGGTGTAGAGGGTATAGTGAAGCCAACACATGCTTCCTTGGTTACGTCACTGTCTTTAACAGTTTAGTCAATCCATCTAGTGCTTATATAGCAAAAGTCTTCGTCAATATCATAATTAACTATAATGGCCTCCATAGCCATCACGGCCCTTAACGAAATGAAATCGACTATCCATCAAGTATGTAAGATTCATTCACCCATAGCATAATGCAGATTTATAATGGGAATCCTATAAAGATCCTTTTGGAAATGATATGTAATTTATTATTTTATTTATTGGACTATTATGGGAAAGTTGAATGATTCATTCCGATAAGTAGATGTTTGACATTGTGCCAATGACGAAGGGACTTTACAGCACCCTATAAAAGTTTTATTTATCCCCATGATAAGTGAGTCAGTAATAGACACTTTGCACAAACAAATATATGACCTTGGGGCACGTTGGTTAAGCAATTAGCATAGGGGAACCTTAGGTGAACTTCACTTAAGGTATATGGTAGGTGCTTTAGATCCTTCAAACAATACATGGTTTGGCCGTATAACATGCACCCACCAGTGAACCGGATCGAGATGTCCTCTCCAACACCTCATATATTCAACAAAGCCTACAGTTGGACAGAAAGCTTCAGAGAACTGTATTAGGTGGTTAGAGGACATGGCATTGGGCTTGTCTTTTTTCTCGGATAAGGTCATTATGTTCTTAAAGATCTGCAGAAATGTCTTCAAGAATTGTATGAGATTCCTCAAGAATTGATTTTTTTCTCCTAGCACTAAACCTTGTCCATGGGTAGAGTCTGATATTGTAGCTCAGCCCTCGAGCTTAAGCATCAAAAACAACTTGTATTGATATTTTACATGGGTTGCTTTTGGTATTTGTAACTCCTATTGGTATAAGACTTTGGATTCACTTACAGTATAGCAGTTGTCTTTCCTGGGTACTAACTGTGGATCCCAGTATTTACGACTTCTGTAGAGCCAAATTGTAACCAACAGTTGAATGAAACAGTAGTATTTATTGCTAGTGCTATGTATTTAAGAGATGCTTGTATACCAATTTAATCCGAGAATATGAAGAGTGGCAAGGCAGATGGTAGCACAATAACAGATAACAACAGCAATTATGAATAGATGCAAATGGATGATGAGCAGCAACAAACAATAACTGACATTCACTTACTTTCCCTGAGCTTGTCCTAGCTCTGTCCTGAAAGTTGTTGTCTCACTATGCTGTTTCTCAGAGCTACAGTAAACTTCAGAATCATCCTTTCTGTCTCTTCCTGGTAATGATGTAGGTGGTTCTATAGCAGTGATTAGGATATCAGCTCTGTATTCCCAGATCTTACAATTGCATTCCCATGAGATATTATCTATAGTGCAGAGGGCTTCAGAGCTCAAAGTAAAAAATAAAAAATAATCTCTTTTGATAACAGATAACACACTTTTTTTTCCAAGTGCCTGCATCCGTGGGCCGCCCTGTGGGATGTCCTCCCCCCCTTTCCCCCTGCCCCGTAAAAAAACAAAGAGAATAGGAAACGGGGAGAGGACAAAACCCTGAAAACTAGAGTGCACTAAGCAGATAAATTTCTCTTCCCCCTCCGTTCAGGAAAAAAATCAAAAGGGGAATGTATTTGGAAAAAATCTGATTTAACGTTCCCCACATGTTGTGAAAGCTAATTGTTGTAGTGAGAAATTTTTTTAAATGAGTGATTGTATATTATAGTATATATTATAGGAAATGTCCCAATGTGGATTGGGTCGGTACCGAAGGGCTCTGAAAGTCCTTTTTGGAGCAAAGGCTCTCAAATTATTAGTTCTGAGCTAGTAAAACCAATCCCAAGCAAAGGGGTTTTTTCCACCCATGCATGAGAGGGAAAAATAGCTTTTTGAATCACGACTGGGTGCGTTTCCCCTTTGGAAAAAACAGAAGTGAGGACAGCGCACGCTGTGAGGGGAAGAGGATGACTAAGTGGAAACCCCTTTTAATTCCCCCAAAAGATTTCAGTTCCCATTTTTTTGCCTTGTATTCTGACCATGGAAAAAACAAACCAGTGTGTCAAAGGGCATTTAAAAAGGTTTTAAAAAATTTTTGAGAAAACCTTTTTTTTGACATTTTTTGCCAAACCCTTTTTTCACTTTTGGAAATTTTAAAAATACATGTTCCATCTTGTAATTTCCTTCTTACCACATGGCAAGAAAACTTTTTGCTAACAACAATCGAAGATTTGATATTAAATGAAATTTTTGGGTTTTAAAATTTAAAAATATTTTGCCTGGATTAACTTATTAAGCCCTCCCACCAGTTCAAAAGGTCACAATGTAATTTGCAAGTTTTTTCATATCCATTGTTCATTGGATAAAATAAAATAAAAAGCTTCTGTCCTTTTATGTTTTTTAAATATTCTCTTTTGGGGTAATAAATACTTAAAGGGGTTCAATTTTGTACTTTATTGCACAATACATTTCAGGGGAGTTATCCCCATGGGAGGGGTTTCACACACATGACCTCTCACGTAGGCAACAATGCCCTTTAAACAATATTTTAATTTTAAAAATCTTTCAGATTGAAAAATTTTGAAAAGGGGCACCTTGCTTAAAAAAACCCCAGTTCCAGGTACTTTTTGGAGGAATTGATTAAAAGGGGTGGAAGGAGTCCCTTTTTCGGGACCTCCCGGAATTATCCAGAAATTTTAGTGCAAAATTTTCACCCCATTTATTATTGTTTTTGACGGTTTCTAGACACATCTTTTTGCCTTTTCTGCAAAGGGGTGTGGTCTCAGTAAAAGGATTGGCTTCTCACAAAGGGGTGTGGCTTTGGGGGCACCAAAATTTGGGATAAATTAAA
>JAODAL010067972.1:0-17040 GCA_025379985.1 Phyllomedusa bahiana
TGTTTTTGAGGACTGCAAAGGCCAAAACGGGGGCCTAGCTAAGCTTTGGGATCTTCAACAAACTTTTATCTAGAAAAAACCCAAACCTTATCCCCGGGAACAAATAAGAAAGGCCTGCGGTTCCCTGCAACTTATCTGGGCGAGGCTTTTGCAGGGCCCCGATGTTGTTCCAAAGGGCCCTGAGCACGACCAAGGAGTCCACAGGGGACATCAAGCCCAGCCAAGGGGAGGGGTTGGCGGGGTAAGGCCATAAAAAAAAAAAAATGGAAAGCCCCAGCCACTCAAACCAAAGGGAGTTATACGCAAATTCTGCCGGAAACAGGCTGGACCAGCATCATGCGAGCTGCACGAAATGTCTGGGTAGTTCTCCAAGATCTGATTGACGCTCCCACCTCCTTTTAGTCTGGGGAAGATAAGCGAGGAAAAACCCAGGTTTACTTTAAGCGGGAAAAAGGGGGACCGCCAGTACCTGGACACAAATTCACCCCAGATCGACACAATACCCCGAGAAGGGCCATGCAAACAAAAATATGCAAAAAAAAAGGGCGAAAGGGCGGGGTGCAAAGGGCAGCCCTGGCAACGGTACAAAGTGTGCCATTTTTGGAGAACCGTCCACAATGACCCAAAGACGGGTTACCGAAAGACGTAAAAACAAAATGAATCCATTGCAAAAACCCACGGAGGGTTATTATGGCAAGGTTCGGGACCCCCCGCACCCTAGGTGGGAACAATTGTTGTGGCACAGGAGAACAAGATTCAACAAATCCTAACACCTTGAAAGCGGGCCACCAATATAGGGGGCAATCAACTGCCCGTTCTTGCGAATCCCTGGTGGCCGGCACCGGGGGAGACATGACCCCAGGACCCCTCCGAAGCGGGGGGCCAAAAAGTCTTGCCGGGTACCTTAAATCCAAGGGGCACAGTATCGACGGCAGGGGGAAATAATGTCATGTGGGACCCTCACCCAAACGTCGAAACCTGATAGGAAAACAGCTTAATGTTCTTCTCAGCTGGGGGAAGTGAATCACAAAATCGAACCCGAGAAAAAAGGGGGACCAGGGGGCCCCCGGGGTTGAGGCCTGGCCTTTAAAGGGTAGCCAATTTTTGTTTTCCAAATAATAGAAAACGAATGGCAGCCCCCTCCAACGATGACCCCATCCCGAGGGCTAATTTTAAGGGCCAGTAACTCCGTCCCAATGGTGTTTTTTTTCTCGCCGGGAGAGAAGGTTTTCGAAAAAAAACACAAGTGACCATCTTCCCTTTTTAGGTCCCCTGAAAAGCACGCCCCCCCCCCACCAAGATGTGTCGTCTCCAGAAAAAGGTTTCCATTTGTCTGGCGCGACAGGAGGGGGGGCGAGGCAATCCGCCTTACCGGGTGAACCCCCTTTTTTCGGCCCCTGGGCCTTTACTTCAGTTACCGGACTTCCCGAAAGGGCCACCAAAGGGGCCACCGCGTAAAAAAAAGGGGAATGAATTACGAAAGTAATTGGTGAACCCCCCAGAAGCGCTGGATGGCCCGAAGCTACGACGGGGCCACTTCAGGACGGCAGTGAAAAGGGGACGCCCCTCGACCCGGTTCCGGGTCGCAGGCCCCCTTGCCCGCTTCCAGGGACCCCCCGTCCCCACGTGGGGTTTTGGGGCCGCCTGTTGCACCCCCCCCGGCTTACTACCCAGCCCCTCCTGCTCGTCGGCTCCTTCCCCGGCGCGTAGCCCGCCCCTGGGGGGCCCCCCGGCAAAATTTGAATTTAAAGGGCAGGCCCGGTAATTGGTTTTCATTCCCCGGCACTGCTCCTATTTAGTCCGGCCACCCTGCCGGCCCCCGGGGATCCTTAGTGTATGTTTCCTAGGAGAAAGCTGTCCAAAGAGTTCCTGTTTGCCTTACCGTGTACCGACCTTCCGCCACTTTACCGACCACAACCAAGCCGCCGTCCTACCTTCTGCTGTCTACCCAAACGAACCCAAGCCCCCGTCCTGACCACCTGCCGTCCCCACAACGACCTGCCGCCTTTCCCTTTGTACCTCGCACCTTGGCCGCCATCGCAGGCAACCCCGCCAGGGGTAGGGGACCGGTGGAAACCCGCCGCAGCAAGCCCCAATCCCCTTGCGGTCCCATTTAGTTTCCACTCCCTGGTGTGGGCACGCCATTCCCTGCGGTGGTCCATGGATCCACCCCAACCGTAACAGTAGGACCCCTGGATCCCCCAAGGGTCCGTTACCCAGCCTGGCGGATCTGACCCTTGCCGCCAGCCCCACAACTCGGTAAACAGGCGCACAACTCCTCACACCACCATTTGAAAGGCAACTCGTCACCGTCCAGCAGCCACCTTTCCCCACTCCAGGGGTTTTGTTCCTGCCTCTACGGTTCCGTGGCTTTTTGGGGGGCCCAACTTCGCCTTTGCTCCCGCCCAAATTTTCGACGGAGACCCGAAACTCTCGGGGGTTCATCAAAAATGCTCTATCACGGGGAGCTAACTGATCATTTTCCTGTCCAGCGTCGAATTTGGTTTCGGGGGTCGCCTCCTGTCCGGGAAAGCTCGGGAAAGGATACACCCAGGGACAGAAACGTCCAGTACGGCATCTAAGTCCTTTTTCTCAGCGAGTTCCGCAACTCTTTGCGGAACCAGCCCTCCCCTCCGTGAACAGCCCTCCAAATTTTACCCGGGGGGGACCCCCTTGGGAGACTACCGGTACAGTTCCGCACCCTGGCCTCCGAACTTCTGGAACGACCGCGTTGTTGCTCCCCTTCAAGAAAGGGCTCTCAAGCCGATTTTAAAGACCCCGGGCCGCAGAGACCCCTCTTCCCCCTCAGTGACCTGATCCGGTTAGCAACTCGCTTGCACCCGTTTCCTTAAAAAAAACGGGAGGAAAACTTCGCAAAGCATTTGTCACCCCAAACCCCCCCGGGTTTTCCTCCGCGGCCCCGGGTTTTCCAAAGGGGCCCCCTCGCCACAGCCCCAACCCCACCGAGGACCCGCAAATTTTGAGGGGCTCGTCTTTCTGAACAATTTGGGTCCAGCGCGCAAAAGAATTTTTCCCCTCTCTGTGCAGCCCGGGCATTTTCGAGAAATTGCCCCAGCGTCCCAAGCTCGGAAACTCCCGCACCTAGGATCTGTAGAGGGGGCATTCCGGGTGCAACCCCCCCCTCTTCAGGGCCTTTGATGCCTTCAGGTCTTTTAGATTGGAAAACTTCCAGTTCCCTTTTTCGGGCCCGGGCTCCGGGGGGAACTTCATCCCCCAGCCTCAGTGAAGCAGTTTTTGGCTTCCAGGGGTACACTGGAAACCGCTTGTTCTCCTCCGCAGGGGGGACGCTTAGCGACACCAAAACCATTCGTCACCAAGCCACTGCCCTCCTTGGGGGGGCTCTCAAAAAAGAAATTGCCTTCTATGTTTTTGCCTTGCCCCTCTCAGCGATCCTCCCGGTCCCAGGGCTACGGCCCACCCCCCTACCGGCTGGTCTAGGGAGGGGGTTTTCGTTGGGGTCCCAGCTGTCGGGGGCGTTGTTTTGGTGGAAAACCCACCCGATGTTTTCCTCCTCCTTAATCCTACGGGGCCCTCCCCCGGCTGCCCCCCCAAAATATCTGGATTACCCAAAGGTTCTCGAGAGAAAAGCCGAAGTCTGCCTCCGCATCGGGCCATACATTGCCCAATTGATTTAATGCCAGGACCATCCTCCCCGAGCCGATCACCCCTGTGGGTTCCTGAACGCAAGCCATGACCGAGAAATCCAGGAGAACTCAGGAAGGGTTCTCCGCAAGTCCTCTCCCCCGCGGTGGGGGGGTTCTTTTATCGAAAAGAAGAAGGACGATACGGCCCTGCATAACTAGGGGGGTTTTTGAACAAGATCACGGGAAAAACCGGTATCCACGCCTTTTATCAGGGGAACTGTTTGACCACCTGCGGGCGCCAAGTCTTCTCTAATTGGATCGAAGGGGCCAAACTGGTCCAATCCGCAGGGCACGAATGGAAGACGCCTTCAACCCAGGGCGGGATTTTGGTACCTGGGATGCCCTTGGGACTGTGCAAGCTCCCCGCTTTCGGGAGCTATGAATGACCTTGGGGCCTCCTCCACACCGCGGGGTGGTCTACCTTGAGACATCCTGGTTTCTCTCCTGACCTCGAGACCCCCGGCCAAGTTTACAGGTACGGACTCCCGGGAGAAACCGTACCCAAGCTGGGGGGGTGCCTCTTCCACAATACCCCCTTTCTGGGTACATCACTCGGACCAAGGGCCCAGGATGGACCCAGCGAAACCCACGCTTTTTTTCATGGCCACGCCCCCCCGCGGGACAAACCACATTCTTGGGGTTCTGCAACTACTATCGCCATTTTTTTATTCCCCCCTTCCCATGGGGGCCCCGATAGTACCCCCCCAAAGAAACAACCAATCCACGCAGCTGGGCCGGTCGAGCCAGGAGGCGTTTTCAAAGCTCAATCCGCCTTCCACGGCCCCAACCTTGAACTCCAATTTCCCCAAACCCTTCACACTGAGGTGGATGCCTCACGTGGGAGCCAGGCAGTTCTACGCAAAAAGGGCCCACGGGAAGACTGTAACTGCGGCTTTCTCCAAGACGTTCCGTCGGGCCAAGAAAATTTCCGAAAGGGGACCGGGAGCTACAGCCATAAAATTGGCCCCCGAGGATGGCGTTAACTACTCGGACCCCCAAAACCTCCAAACTGCAACGGCCACGACTTTAAACCCCCCCAGGCAGGTGGCGCCTTCTTTTCCCCCTTCGATTTTCAGATCCACTCAGGCCAGCCAGAAAAGTGAAGCGACCCCTCCCGTCCCCGACGGTGGGGAAAACTTCTCCGCACATAAATTTCCCCCAGACGCCTCATCTGGCGGCGCCAGGACCTCCGAGGTTTTCCCCCTGGGAAGACTTTTTGTCGCCCTGCTCTCCGCAGCGACCTAAAATGGGGACATTTCTCATTGGGGACGGCACCCCGGGGCCCAAGAACCCTTCCCCTTTTCCTGATATCCCGGGTTTAAGGTGGGGCCCAAAAAGGAAAAGGGTTTAAGGACTTTGTTTCGTCTTGGACCCTGGCCCGCAACAAGAACCACGTCACAAGCCAGCACCACTTCAGCCCCTTCCCTTCCCACGCAACCCTGGGGCCAAATTTCGATGGATTTCAAACGGGCCTCCCTCCGTCACTGGGAAAACCACTATTTGGGGGGATTACAGACCTTTTTTCCCAAAAGGCCATTTTCCCGCGCAGGGGTGCCATCGCCTCCCCCTGGCTGAACTATTCTTCCTCCATGTGTTTTTTTCGCATGGACTCCCTCACAAATTGTCTCGGGCCGGGGAGTCCAATTTGCTCCAGGTTTGGCGAGCCCTGGAAAACCCAAATTTAGGGGAAGCCGACTTTTCTTCCCCCTACCACCCCCAACAACGGCCAGGGAAAGGGTCAACCAATCTTAGAGTTACCTTTGCCATTTTTCCGCACGTCAAACATTTCCAATTTACGCCGTGAGCGGGGTTCTCCAAAACTCCCTTAGGCCCATCCGCGGGGCCTCCCCCCTTCTACTCTTATCCTGCATCCCCCCCACCTCTCCCTCTCAACCTCCTCCGAGGTCCCGGGGGCGGGCACACGACCAAATATGAAGGGCCATCTGGTCCCCAACCCCCCCTCGTGCTCCGCCTTTCCAGCGCAGAAGACTCAAGCTACAAAGAAGAATCTCCCCTCCATCTTCTCCCCAGGGGACAAGTGTGGGCCCCGTCCGTTATTTCCCCTAAAGATGCCCTTCCCCCCAAACGGACCCCCGTTTTCATGGACCCTTTTAGGTCACACCGCACAACCCGGGGGCATACAAACTCCGGCCCCTCCGCTGAGAATTCAAACACAAACCATGTACCACTTAAACCATTTATAGGTGTAGAGAACCCTTTATAAAAAGAAAAGAAGTTCTGGGGATCCCAATAAATTTTAAAACCCAAAAAAACTACAGGATAACACCTAAAAAAGATACATAAAACATAATTTAATAAAAAAAAATAAAAAATTGAAAAGAAAACGAAAAGACACCCCAAATATACCCATCAAAGACCTGCGCCCAAAAATGGGAAAACGCCCCAATAAAAGGGGCCCCCACACTGGAACCTAAACAACCCGTCCCTAGCTAATCAAAGAAAAAAAGAAAAACACAATACCACAAATTGGGGTGCCAAACAAAAAAGGCTGTGATAAATAACAAACAACGACAATATCTTTGATGTTCAATAAAAACAGATTTATGATCCATAGAAGAGAACAAAAACCATAAAATTCCAATATTCCCCAACCTTTTTTTCCCCCCCAGATACTGGGGTTCTCAGGAAAATTGCATTTTTTTAAAAACAATACGGAACATCAAGGGAAAAAAATTATGCAAAAAAAAACCACCCCTTAATGAGGAAAACAGGTGGGAAAAAGAGGACGGGGTCCCTTTAAATCATGTACAATCCCCGCTATCTGATTACTGAGACAGGTCCAAGCAGTTTAGGTTCCAGTGTGGGGGCGCCCTTATTGGGCGATTTCCCCATTTTTGAGGCAGACAGGTCTTTGATAGGGTATATTTGAGGTGTCTTTTCGTTTTCTTTCCCTCAATTCTTATTTATTTTTATTAAAAGTATGTTTTATGTATCTTTATTCTAGGTGTTATACCTGTAGTTGTTTTGGTTTGCGATGAGAATTCCCAATTCTTTTCATGTTTCCCTGTTGAAGCCCCTGGTCCTTAACCGCTTCTCCCAGAAGGCCGTTTCTTCTCCGTCTGTGGCTGATGCGCCCAATGTCTTTGAGGTCAAGGAGATTCTGGGCATGAGGAGAACTAGGGGAAGGCGATACGTCCTGGTGGACTGGAAGGGCTTCGGCCCTGAAGAGAGGTCTTGGGAGCCGGAGGAGAATATTCTAAACTGCAGCCTCATCCAGAAATTCCTGCTATCCAGTAAGAGAAGGGGGCCCAAGGGGGGAGGTACTGTCACGGACGCCCCTGCGACCACTGTCCCAGGTCACAGGCGCGCCCGTGCTCCTGCTTCCAGCGGAGCCCCGTCCCGCACGTCGGGTCGGGGTCCGCTCGTGTTGCTACCCCTCCGGCGTTCACTTACCCGGCCGTGCTCGTCGCCTGTCTGGCTCCGGCTCTCCGGCCGTAGCTCCGCCCCTAGGGGCGCGCGCGCGACGGCAATTTGAATTTAAAGGGGCAGTGCGCCGGTAATTGGTTCATTGCCGTGCACTGCTCCTATTTAGTCCGGCCACTTCCTGCCGGCCCTCGCCAGATCCTTAGTGTATGTTTCCTAGGAGAAAGCTGTCCAGAGAGTTCCTGTTTGCCTTACCGTGTACCGACCTTCCGCCTACGTTTACCGACCACGAACCAGAGCCGCCTGTCCTGACCTTCTGCTTGTCTACCATCTACGAACCCGAGCCGCCTGTCCTGACCACCTGCCTGTCCCCGACTACGAGCCTGCCTGCCGTTCCTGTACCTTGCACTCTTGGCCGCCACCGCAGGCAAGCCCCGCCAGTGGTAGTGACCTGGTGGAAACCCGCCGCAGCAAGACCATCTCGCTTTGCGGCGGGCTCTGGTGAATACCGGGTCACACTTAGATTCCACTCCCTGGTGTGGGCTTACGCCATCGCCTGCGGTGGTCCAGTGGATCCACCTCCAGACCGTAACAGGCAGACAATTTGGCCAGGTCCATTTGAAGTCCCTTGGCAGAAATTATGTATCCAAGGAAGAGCAGACTGGTCCGATGGAACTGACACTTCTCCAGCTTGGCATAGAGATGCTTTTCTCGGAGACGCCTGAGGACCTGGCGCACATGGAGACGGTGGGACTTGGCAAAATGTCATCCAGGTACACAATGACACAGGAGTATAGGAGATCACAAAAAAATCTCGTTAACAAAGCCCTGGAACACGGCAGGAGCATTACAGAGACCGAACGGCATCACTAAATATTCAAAACGCCCATCTCGGGTGTTACATGCCGTTTTCCACTCGTCGCCCTCCCGGATGCGGATGAGGTTATAGACTCCTCGCAGGTCCAATTTGGAGAAGATCTTGGCCCCTCTTAGGCGGTCGAAGAGTTTGGTGATGAGAGGTAGCGGGTAGCGGCTTTTCACCGTAATCTTATTAAGGCCACGGTAGTCTATACAGGGACGAAGTGATCCATCTTCCTCTCCACGAAGAAGAAGCCGGCCCGAGCTGGGGAAGAGGACTTACGGATGAATCCTTTCCTGAGATTCTCCTGTATATAATCTGACATGGCCTTGGTTTCTGGCATGGATAGTGGATAGACTCTGCCCCGAGGCGAGCTTGTGTCGGGCAGGAGCTCTATCGGACAGTTCTAGGGATGGTGAGGTGGCAACGTCTCGGCCTGCCTTTCGGAGAAAACATCGGCAAAGTCTTGGTACTCAGCCGGCAACACCAGCAGGGGTTTAGAGGGCACCGGCGGCGTAGCGGGCATGGTGCCACCAGACAACGGAACTGGCAATCTTGTCCCCAACGCGTGACTTCACCGGTTCTCCAGTCCAAGACAGGTACGTGGTGGTGCAGCCATGGCAAGCCCAGCAGGACTGCCTAAGAGGAGTGGGGCAGCACATAGAACGAGATCCTCTCACAATGGAGTGCCCCTACGCGCATGGAGACTGGTTCATGGATGGTATTGCGCTGGATCTCTCCACTCACGGAGGAAATGACCAGGGGTTTCTCGAGGCGGACCATCGGGAGCCAAAGTTTCAACACCAGGACGGCATCCATAAAATTCCCGGCAGAACCGGAATCCAGGAAGGCAGGAACTTGGACATGCGATCCAGAGCTCGTAGTGATCTGTACCGGCATGGTGAGACATGGAGAGGGACTACTCACACCCAGGGACGCCTCTCCCACGTGGCGTAGGTGCGAGCGTTTCCCGACCTTGGGTGAAGCGGACAGTCTTGCCGAAAGTGCTCCACACTGGCACAATAGAGGCAAAGATTTACTGCGCGGCGACGGGATAGCTCATGGTCCGAGAGGTGAACACGATCCACTTGCATGGGCTCTTCGCCGGAGTGCTGAGGGAGAGGCAGAGGAGACTTCTGGAACACCGGAGCCAGGCGCGGGAACCGACGAGGCCAGGCTGAGTCACGTTCCTGATTGAGCTCTTCTTGCCTTTCAGAGAAACGCACGTCAATGCACGTGGCCAGATGGATCAAGTCAGTCAGAGATGCCGGGAGGTCCCTTGCTGCCAAGGCATCCTTGACTCTGCTAGACAGGCCCTTCAGATTCAGAAGAGCGGTCTCAGCGGATGATGCCCGAGCAGGTTTCTCAAAGACACACCAGAAGTCCCTGAAGAAGGCCTGTAAATCGCCCATCACAGGATCACCCCTGTCCCAGAGGGGTGTTGCCCAAGCCAGAGCCTTTCCCGAGAGCAGACTGAGGACGAAGGCCACTTTTGCCCATTCAGACTGGAACTGATCGGCCATCAGTTCCACGTGCAAATCCCCTGCAGAGCTTCGGATCTCCATCAAACTTCGAGGGGAGAGACAGTCGGAGCTTGGGTCCCACAGAAGCAGGAGAGGTGGCAGGTGCAGGAACGGATGGAGGAGGTGATGGAGATTGCCGCTGCGAAGCAATAAGCTGTTGCATCATAGCCGTCAGTTGATCCAACTGTTGTGCCTGCTGCACCAGCTGCTGTGATTGCTGGGCAACGACGGACGTCAGATCCTCCACACTGGGCAACGGCACCTTGGCGGGATCAATGGCCGAATCCAACTGTAACAAACCAGAGTAGTGGATCCACTGGGCCACCGCAGGTGGTACGGGCCACACCAGGGAGCGGAGTCTAACTGTGTCCTGGTTTTCACCAGAGCCCGCCGCAAAGCGGGATGGACCTGCTGCGGCGTAATTCCACCAGGTCGCTACCCCTGATGTGACTTGCTTGCGGTGGTAGCCGAGGTGCAGCATGGAGCAGAATCGACAGGCAAACTTGTAGTCGGGGACGGACCAGAAGGTCAGGGCAGGCAGTGAAGGATCGTGGTCGGAGAACGTAAGCCGGAGGGACTGGTACACAGGAACGGTAACCAGAACACAGAAAGGACTTCTTCGCATATGGTAAGGGCACTACGGATTTGGCGAGCCAGTTCCGGGGGTGGAGCCCTTATATAGGGTCAGTGGCCAGCAAAACCAATCACCGGCACGCTGTCCCCTTAAATCTGACAGAGCCGGCACGAACGCGCCCTAAGGAGCCGGGCCACACGCACCAGCCAACAGTCAGACGCTGGGAGGCGGAAACGAGGTGCGGTGAGTGACTGCAGCCGAGGGAGCGAGTGTGCAGAGACACGAGTGCACCCGCACCCAGCGGCGCGGGTGCTACTCGTGACACCAGCACTGATCATAGGGATGAGAACAGTGAGGTACATAGACGATTGTGCAGCTGTAATTGTATGGGTGCACAGTGATCTCTATGATCAGACAGAGTGATTGAAAAAGGCTATGTATCAATAGCAGAAGGTTACAGGCATGCTGATTGACTTCACCCAGGAGAAACTCTGACGGTTTGACTGTCTATTTGTGGTAACTGCCTACATATAGACAGCTTCATTATTAGAGCTTGCCCTGGGACAAGTTAATCAGCATGACTGTCATCCTCACAGCGTGGAAGCTGCTGAAAGTGACCTACACACATTTTATATGTCAGGGGTCTGCCAGCAATAGGCCTTCATATTCCAAAATGGAGTGGGACCCGCACCTATCATCCACTGATGGCATATTCTATTGATAATACCATCAATGTGTATTGTAGAACAATCCCTTTAACCTATCTTTATGTTTTTTAGAGTGTGGCGGTATCCAGGAAAAACCCAAGCAAAACACAGGGACAGTGGCGTAACTAGAAATGGCCCCATAGCAAACTTTTCAATGCCCCTCCCACCTGGTCCATAAAAAAAAAATGTGTGTATATATATATATATATATATATATATATATATTCACATGTTCTGCACACGCCGGTCACATCCCGCACACGCCGGACACATCCCGCACATGCAGGTCACATCCCGCACACGCCAGACATCCATGTAAACACACTCATGTACACATATGCACACCCATGTACACACATGCAGACACGTACACACCCATGTACACACATGCAGACACGTACACACATGCAGACACATACACACCCATGTACACATATGCAGACACATATACACACATATACATACACAAAAAATGTACCTGATCACCATGCATATCTCAGGATGGTGTTGTTAAACAGCAGATCGTAGAGGAGGGGGGGGGGGGACAGAACAGCAGGCAGCTCCAGTCTCCTGAGCTCCTGCACACTGCCGTGCCGAGAGCGCATCTCCCCCTCCTCTCTGACCCGACATCTTCACTGAGCTCCGCTGAGACTTCAGTCCGGAGAGCTGTGTGCAGGAGGGGGGCTGCGCTGCAGGAGCTCTGATTACCGCCCCATACAGCAGCATATTACAGTGTCCCTCTGAACTCCCCCTCCCCAGGCTGGAAGTTCACCTGCAGGGAAGGGAGGCAGAGACATTTTTCTTTTTTAAATCTGCCGGCTATTTCTACTGACAGGTGCCGCCCCATGCAGGCGCTGCCCTAGTGATAGCTACGGCTCTGGCTGGGCCCCGCAGCTCCACCGGCAGCGAACTGTTATGTTCACTGTCGGTGGGCACAGGAGCCGAACTACCGGGGAAGGAGACGTGGGAAGAGCTGCCTCGGAAGCCCGGGCCCCCTACTGTCCCGGGCCATGTGGCAGCTGCTACGTCTGCTACCCCAGTAATTCTGCCCCTGCACAGGGAGAACATAAAAACTCCTTGCAAATTCTGACCTTGTAAAATTCAACTCCAGGACTCCAGCACTGGAAGGTAACAGTGCTAACCACTGAGCCACCATGCATTCTTAATATTTTATGATCTATACAATGAATATACTTAATCATGGGCCATTCCATTTAAGCCTTCAAAAGCCCAACTGCTATTTATTATCGAATTAATATCAAAAAGATGGTGCCTACTACGTGCCTCAGTTACTATCTGTTAGGAATCTGAGCTTACACATGCATTAGAAACCACAAGCTGCATTCACAATTTACCACTAATTCTATTTGCAGCAAGGCAAGGAGTAGTAAATTGCAAATGTGATTCGTCAAGGCTATCTTAACAGCATTAGAGGCCCCCAGGTAAAGCAGTGCACTGGGCCCTGCCTATACAGCCACTAACAGGAATGAAAATATAAGTTATCGATCACTGACAACAATTGTTGTCTGCAGCGAATCTGTTATAAATATTCTGCTTACATAACATTGCAAGCAATAAAAAAGCTAAATTTCTCTCGGGAATGCAGACATGCCTACGCTTCACTTCAAGTCGTAATTTTTCTCCTTTTACTGAATAAGCAGATTTGAATGTTGAGGCGGGTGGTCAGAAAATCAAAGGTGTTTTCTCACCACAAAGATCATATTTCAAATGATGGGGACAGTAAAAATAAGCACTTTTTTAATTGGTTTGCATTACCTAAGTCACTTAGTATCGCAAATATGAGCTAATCTGTGCATCTATAGCTATTTCTGCAGCAGCTGGATGGGACACGGCCCTCTTCTGTGATTGGCTGACTGATGTGTCATCCAGCCTGTTCGGTCACGCCTCCTGGATGGGAAACGCCCCCCTGTGCTGTGATTGTCTGCCTGCACTCTGTGCTTACTCCCCTCTGAGCTGTGGAAAACAAAAGTGAAACAAACTGCCTGAGAGGGCTGTGTGTGTACAATGTAGGTTGTCTCAGCTTCTCTCTATACTCATCTCCCAGTGATGACTCTATGTAAAGGATCTGGGCAATTACTGAGTCTCTACTGTAGCTGTTATATTCACTTTCCCCTCATATATCACAGCCTTATACCCTGTGCTCCCCCCATATAACAGCCTTATGCAGTCTGTTCTACCTCCTGCCTAATAACAGAGGGGGGAGGGAAGGGGCAGCGTGCATTTCTCACATTTGTTTCATCATTTGAGGCTGTATGTATAACCGCTTACACCAATAAAGGTGCTCTGGTTACAGCAATGCAGGAGTTCTGGTTACAAGTAGCTTTTGCAGCCTGGAGATGACAGCTCTGCAGCCATGAGAAGTATAGCAGGAGGGCTGCAGAAATGTGACATCCTCTCCCTTCCACTGCTTCACACAGAATGATGATGTCAAAACTCTTCAGTGAGGAGAGACACGCCTCCTGGGAGGAGATACACGCCTACATGGAAGAGAGACCCGGCCCTGGATTTGAAGTTGAAACAGAAACAGCTCGAGTCTACGAAAGTGTATAATGATAAAACCCCTTTAATGTTACATTCTGGGCTGTACATTGATTAGTGTGGGGCCCCTATACTACCCATGGCTGTTAATGCAGTACATTAATACCCTTAAGGAATGTCCACACAATGGATTTTGACACCCTTAGATTTCTATGGATTTTGGTGGTACATTCAGTGGATTTGGCCACAGTTATGGATGTGGAATTTTACTATTGAATGGGGCCAAGCTGCATCCTGTCTATCTGCCAGGTGCATATATTTCTTCTCTGGCACAGATTTTATATCTGTGAACGAAAAAATCCACGTTGTAGTTCATAGCCCCATTAGGACATAATAGGATGCAGCTTCCACAGCTGAATTCTCATGAATTTCAAAGAGGAATACAAAATCCACATGAAACTCAACGGTGTGAACGGGACCTGAAGAAAAACTTTCCCCTTAGTATGGTGCAACAGAAATCTGGACTCATCTGACCGGGCAATATTTTGACCACAGGATCTATTTTTAATAGATGTTCTTCCTCTTTCTGGGTATACTCTCCACTCCTTTGCATGAGAAAACCCCACAAGGGTGGCAGTTTGTTAAAGGAAATTTGTCACATAGGAAATGCTGTCTGATCTGACAGCAGCATGTTATAGAGCAGCAGGACACAAATCAGTCTAGCGTATAAATGTATTCATCTAAATCCCTACTCCTTCTACGCTTAGGTGTCCAGTGGGCGGTCCTAGGACCACCCACAGGACTCCAAACCCCATAATGAGCAGAAGTTTAGTTCAATTCAAATACATGTTGAATCTTTTCCCACAAAACTATATCAATTTGCACATCGCCTCCTTCTCTATAATATGTTGCTGGCAGATCGGACTGCATTTTCTATTTGACAGGTTCTCTTTAACTCCTTCCTGTCATTTGATGTAAGTTCCTGTCATGGTCAGGAAGGTTGACGCAAATTTCCAGATCGGAAATCAAAAATACATGATCGCTGCGTGGAACCAGCTGAAAGCTACAGCTGGGGACCTGAGGCATCGGTCACAACCGGAGTTTACTCCAGTTGTGGCTGATTAACCCATTAGATACTGCACAACTGCAGTATCTAACGAAAAAACAGAGGGAGGGAGCTCCCTGTGTCTCCGTAAGGTATCCTGAGATGTGATTTTGGGGTGCCGATGGCTGTCATGACGACCCAGAAGCCTAACAAAGGGTTGTCACTTATGCAGTGGAGTAGAGTCATGTACTACACTGTACACTATATTACAAGAGCGATCTAAAAATCATTAAGTCAAGTCCACTGTGGGGACAATTAAAAGAAAAAATAAAATATAAAAAAGTTTTAAAAAACACAAACATAAATAAAATAAAACCTGTACCCATCCCAGTTACCCCAGAAAAGATCAATAATAAAAAGTACACATATTTGATAAATTATGCAGATTGACCTAGCCTTTAAATCTGTCATGTCATTTAACCCGAAAGATGATCGCTTTAAAAAAAATAGCAGACTTGCCATGTAAATGCCAGTGATAATAATGAAAGCATCACTTCATTCCACAAAAAAAAGCCCTAACACAGCTCTGTATATGAATAAAAAAGTATTATCAGATTACAGCTATGCATAATGTTTTATACAATAAAAACACTTTTTTTTCTTTTTAAAGTGCTACCACATAAAAAAGAAACAAATAGGGTATCGCCTCACCTGTTATGGTAAATGCTGTAAAAAATATAAATAAAAAACACTACCAATATTGCAGTATTTTCTTCATCCTGCCTCCCAAAAAACAGATCTAAAGGCAATCAAAAAGTCATGCCCCTCCCCCCAAAATGGTACTAATGAAAACTTCAACTCATCCCACAAAAAGCAAGCTCCTACACAGGTCCATACACAGAAAACTAAAACGTTATGGTTCCCAGACTATGGTGATGTAGAAACATGTTTTCTTTTTTGAATAAGTGTTTTTTTTTTGTGTGTAAAAGCAGTAAAACATTATAAAAATGTAATTGGGTATTGCTGTAATCGTATTGGCCTGCTGAGTAAAGTTAACATGTAATTTATACCACACGGTGACCTCTGTGAAATTTTAAATTGAAAACAATACCAGGATTGCTGTATTTTTGTCATCTCGCTTACCAAAATCATTCCCAAAAAACGATCAAAGCGTTATATGAACCCTAAATTGTACCAAAAGAAATGTCAACTCATTCGGCAAAAAAAAAGCCCTTAATCGGCTCCATATATAGAAAATTAAAAAAAGTTATGGCTGTCAGGCTATGGCAACATAAAAATGCATTTTTTTTCAATCGCATTTCTATTGTTTAAAGGTAATAAAACATAAAAAAAACTATATAAAATTGATATTGTTCTAACTGTACCGACCTGCATAGTAAAGTTATCATGTCATTTATACCACACGCCGTTTTCAGGGCCCAATGCTAAAAAAAACTGAGACACCTGTGGACCTAAAATGCACAATACACCTCTAGATGAGTTCCTGAGGGGTGTTGAATCCAAAATGGGGCAACTTCTGAAAGGTTTCACTTGTTCTTATATTTTGGGGACATGCAACATGACACCCACCAGAATCTGCGTTCCAAAAGCCAAATAGCGCTCCCTCCCTTGTACGCCCTGCCATGCGCCCAAACAGCAGTTTACACCCACATATAGGGTATTTCCAAACTTGGAAGAAACTGCGTAATAACTTTTGGAGTACTTTTTTTCCAGGATTCCTTGTGAAAATGAAACATTTTCAGCTAAAACTGCAGATTATTGGAAAAAATTTAAGTTTTAATTTTTACAGCATAATGCTAAAAATATTTGTGAGAAGATATAACCCAACTAAATAAATCTGTGTTAAAAATTAACTTTTAATTAATACCATAAAAATTGGCTAGGAATGAGCCAAGACCAAGACAATACTACACAAAAATACATACAAAACACCAAAGGGGAGGAGCCGAACGGGTAGTAGATGAAACCTATACTATCCTACTAGATCCTATCCAATTCCCTGACCTAAATCAGGATTGTCGCCCCGATAAAGGGCGGTCCCGTCCGGATCCTAACCCTATAAAGACTGTTGACCATTACTCGCTATGGTGATAAAGTCCCGACATGTTTCGATGACCCTTAATCACATCGCTTCAGGGGACGGTAAGGGAAAGTCTCACCAAATAAGGAAAAAAGAAAAACTGCTAAATTTGCAAGTCCTGCCTACTCGCAAGCATTGATGTGGAGGCCTTATATTCATCTATCCCACATAGTTGCGGCCTTGAGGCTGTGAGGAGATACCTTAGCGGGAGGGGCTGTCAATATGAAGCACATAATTCATTTGTCTTACAGCTTTTGAAATTTGTCCTGACTAGGAATTTCTTTTGTTTCAACAGGAAGATCTACCACCAGCTCAGGGGCACGGCTATGGGCAGCACTTGTGCGCCAGCCTATGCCAATTTGCTCCTGGGCTGGTGGGAGGATCACTATGTTTTTGGGGAGGACAACACCTTTGGCACTGAGGAGATTATATTCTGGACCAGATACATTGATGAGGTTCTGGTCCTGTGGAATGGCACCAGAGAGCGTTTTGAACAATTCGTTAACTATCTGAATCAAAATAACGATTTAAATTTGCGCTTCACTTGCGATATTAATCCCAATGTATTACCATTTCTGGATATACTGATAATAAAAACTAGGGAAGGTCTATTGGAAACGACTATATATCGGAAACCCACCCTACAAATTTCCCACTCAGGTGGGGGAGGGGGCAAAACCCCC